>OMKZ01042737.1:0-11567 GCA_900302535.1 Neoniphon sammara
TTTATTACTGTAATGTTCTGTTCTCAGGTCTGCCACATGCTAGTACTAAAAGTCTTCAGATGGTTCACAACACTGCAGCTAGAATTTTAACTAAAACAAGAAATCTTGAACATATTACACCAATATTGGCCTCCCTTCACTAGCTTCCTATCCATGTTAGATCAGACTTTAAAGTGTGTTGCTGACTTATAAAATCCTAAATGGGCATGCCCCATCATACCTGTCTGATCTCATTAAACCCTATATTGCGTCTCGAGCTCTCCACTCTCAAAATGCAGGGCTACTGTCTGTACCCAAAGTCAAAAAGAAGTCTGCAGGTGGCAGGGCCTTTTCCTATCAGGTCCCGTTCGTATGGAATAACCTCCCTGCTGACGTCAGACTGTCTGAGTCTGTTGAGTCCTTTAAATCAAAACTAAAAACTCATCTTTTTACTTTAACATACAAATAGCTTCCTTTAATTTGACTACTTAATGACTTTGTACTGCACGGTGGGTTGGTTTCTGTCTCAGTGAATTTACCAACTTACCTTATCCTGCCAACAAGATTTTATTCAGATTATTATTTAGTATTTATTGACTACTGCAACTGCTCTGACAACCCATGCATCTCTCTAGCCCTCTGTTGTTTGTTCCACAAGCTCATGAGCCTCCGAGCTGTGTGCCCCTCTCTCTTCTCTCTCTCCATCTTCTCCCCTGTCCTCTCTTGTCTTAGGCATCTCCTGCTGCACCATCACCCATCCTGGACCTGCCCTGCTCCTCTGGCTGTCATTGCCATTTCTGGAGGTTTTGGATCTGGTTCCCCGTCCTGCAGGAGTTCTGTCTCACCTCACATCTCTCTCTCTCTCTCTGATCAATGTCTTGAACTTCTCTTTTGATTGTGTGAATAATGTCTTACTGGTCTCTTTCTCGTGTGTGTGAATGGTGTGATGTGAGTCTCTCTTGTGTGCATGTGTAGTCTGTCCTCCTGCCAGGTCTCCATGGTGATGGTGGTCGCATGACTCAGGTCCTGCCCAGTCCCGGTGGCACCGGGAAGCTGCTTGGAGTCCTCTTCATTACATCCCCTTATATTATAATTCTATGATCATTTTTGTTATTCTGTTACAATTGTTGTATGCCATCTGTGTTCTGTACACACAACATCTATTGCACGTCTGTCCGTCCCGGGAGAGGGATCCCTCCTCTATTGCTCTCCCTGAGATTTCTTCCCTTTTCTCCCTGTTAAAGGGGTTTTTAGGGATTAGGTTTGGGATTAGGATTAGGATTTAGGTTTTTTAAGGAGTTTTTCCTTATTCAATGTGAGGGTCTAAGGACAGGCTGTAAAGCCCTTTGAGGCAAATTGTAATTTGTGATTTTGGGCTATATAAAAATAAAATGACTTGACTTGACTTGCTGTTTGACTTTTGGCTCAGAGAGTTGATTTCAGAAAGATCTTAGCTGAGATGTCCCCCTCAAACTCCTGCTTCTACCTGAAAGACCGTAACTCCCATCGGCTAAAAATAGTATCTTCAGAATAGGAAGAAACTGCTGAGCAGAATGTGTGAAATTTGTGTGTGTACTGTTAAAAATGCGAGAACTGGAGCGAGTCAGAGAAGTGTCTGTTTCTGCCTCCCTCCTGAATTTTGTGCTCTCAGTTAATATGGGAGTGAATGGGTCTGTTGGTTGGTGCTCCTGTCGTTCTTACCCCTTGTTCACACCGGACGCGGATGTGCCGCGAAGTGCCTGGAAGCGCCGCCAGTTTCCTTTCGGCACCCATGTTAACTGATTAAACCGTTCAGACCGGACACACTGTGGCGCGGAGCTCCGCGGCCGGCTCGCGGTCTGCAGCAATAGTTTCGCCGTCTGGTCTATTTTCTCTGTGCTCTGCGAGAGAATTTCTGAACAAAACATTGAAAATACACTAGAAATGGTCAAATCTGCATCCCACACCTACCAACCCCTCTGATTGCACCCCCCCCACCCCCCGTTGTCCTGAAGTTTCAGTTCCCCTGATTTTCCCCTGATTGACACACACACACACACAGAGAGAGAGAGGGAGAGAGACAGAAAGAGACAGAGAGGGGGAGAGAGAGTATTTTCTTGTGGACCAGCGCGGAGAGCTATGCTTCTGATGTGAACACAAAAGTGCCGGCTCGCACGCGAATACGCGAATGAATTCACGCTTCGCGGCGCTTCCGCGTTCGGTGTGAACAAGGGGTTAGGCTCATGGAGCCAAAAGTGTAAGTCCGTTTGCTTCCAAAGTCACCAGCGAGGAATTTGGTACTAAGGAATTTGAACATTTTCAAAGTTGAAGGAAGTTTATAGCTGAAAGTATGTAAGAGTAAAAAATGTTGAAAGATTGCTGAATTTTGACGATTCTGTCCCAGCCATTCCTAAGGGCCAAAAACTGAAATAAAGTTGAATAATTCCAAAAGTGTGAAAGGTATTAAAAACAAAAGTAATAGCATAAATGTCCAAAAGAAGCTGAATTTTTGGAATTTTTATGAAATTTTTAGCTGAAAGTATGTGGAAGGAGATAGGGTCCAAAAAACGGCAGAAAATATAATAATAAAAAGAAAGCATTCCAATGCCGAAGATAACACAATAAGAAGAAAAAGAAAAAGTCGGATTACAATAGTGTGATTGCTTGACAGCAATCACCCTAATAATAATAAAAAAAAAAGTTGGATTACAATAGTGATTGCTTGACAGCAATCACCCTAATAATAAGAAGAAAAAGAAAAAGTAAGATTACAATAGTGTGATTGCTTGACAGCAATCACCCTAATACTAAGGGGCTTAGTCAACACAGGCATATTAGCAAATATGGGGACAGCCATGGTTTAAAGTCAAGTCACTGGTTTGATCCCTTGGACTGGCAGGAAAAATCAGGGTGAACAAATGTGCCCTCACCTCCTTCAATACCCATGGCTGAAATGCTCATGAGCAGTACTTTCATGAAAATTAATTCCTTACATACATTAATAATTAATCTATTCATACATTAAAGGAATACTCCAACATTGTGGGCAAAATACCCTTTTTCTGACTTACCAAGACTGAGACAATTTGTTAGATACCATTTTCACCTCTGTATGTCCACTGCTTCGGTTCCTATGGTTAGCATTTGGTGTTAGCTTAGCATAAAGACTTGAAGTCTACAAGAGTTATTAGCCTAGCGTCGTTCAAGTGAAAAAATAAACCTACAATAAACAACAACTCTGAAGCTGTCTTATTTACACACTGTATCATGTATATTTGAAATATGTCTTGGAATTTTTTTTAATATTAATATATATAATTATATATATTGTCGAAAAATTTTTTACATTAAAAATCTTTCAAGACGTATTTCAAATACATGATACATTGTGTAAATAAGACAGATTCAGAGTTGCTGTAAGGTTTATTTTTTCACTTTGATGGTGCTAGGCTAATGACATCAAGTCTTTATGCTAAGCTAACACCAAATGCTACCCATAGGAACCAAAGCAGTGGATGTACAGAGGTGAAAATGGTATTGAACATCTTGTCTCAGTCTGGGTAAGTCGAAAAAAGTCTGTTTTTTCGCCCAAAATGGAGTATTCGTTTTACCAGGACACTCAATAGTCTTTTATTTTTGTACCCAGTACCTTAGCATAGCTGGCATCCAAGTCCAGGTCATAGCGAGGCTGCACTTTAGGGGGGCTGGCTGTAAAGAGAAGAATACTGAGGGTTAACCACGCATGATTTTCCTCTTGAGCTTCATTTAAATGTCTTACATTCAAAATGTCTCTCTTAAGGTTTTCTCCATCTTTCCTTTGGCCTCCACCTCAGAACATGAATACAGCAGGCTGTCTGCAAGTTCCATCAAGTTAAATCTTAGACTTTTTAATATAATTTCAATGCTTGTTAGAATGAAAAGGACCAATTTGAACACTGCAATGAATGTGAGGATGGAAAAAAAGCTCCCATCGAGATCAGCAGTACAAGGACCTCGAATAAGACCTGTAATTAATGTATTTTTAAGACATTTTTTCTACATTTTACAGCTTTAAATTACTGAACTACTTCCTTCAAGACTTTTTAAGGACCTGCTACAAGTTTACTCAGCTACGTACGGTCTTCAAAGATGAGTCCCACAGTGGCTACTGACTCGCGGCTCACAAGCATGATGGGATTATCTCTGGAGGTCCTGGGGAAGCTCTTGGCCTGGCGGTTGGAGTCCAGCACGAGGCGCCGGCCCTCGTACAGCAGCTCCTGGTTGTGGGGGGGAATGCTTGTTCTGCGGGAGAGTAGCTCCTGGAACAGCGTTGCCCTGTGGATGAATGAAAAACAGCAGCTTCACAACAGCTACATTTACATGGAAAGTAATCTGGCTAATTGACTATATTATGGTTAAGATGTTATTTCTTTTTAAAGGAATCCACCAAGTTTTTTGTAGATTGCTCCATTACTCAGCTTAACTGTTAATATGATGATAGCATAGTGATTACTGACTCAAGTGCTCCATACTAACTCTTTAGCATACACTATGTTGTGTGATAGTAGGCCTCTAGTATTACCCAAAGTAAGAACACTGATCGTTTAGTAGTATAAAAGTTGTTAGTGAGTTTTATTACATGGCTTGCAGGTTCATAAATTTTAATAATTACGTATCATTATGTCAATATAGCACTATGTCGATATTTTTTTCATTTTCATTTTTTGTTTTTTGTGGGAAAAATATAAGAGGTCTTTTGGCATTCATTCTGATCAACAAAGAGCATATAAGGGGAGATGTTATACTTGGTTGTATGGATCACTGACAAATACAGAAACTAAACTGTACATGGAAGTTAATGATAATCAAGCTGACAATTTAGTCTTTGTTTGGGAGACTGTGAAACCATATATATAAGAAGGTAGAAAGATATAGAGCTTTACAGGCTGGAGAGAGAACAAAAAGAGACAAAAAAAAAAGAAGTAGGAAAGGAAATCTCTTCATTACAAACTTCAAATTGTAAGGCTGTCATTACAAATGAAGGAAAACAGAAACAAACTGCAGGAACAATACAGCAATTTACAATAAAAGGCCACTGAGGCTCAACTGCTGTCGTCTCAGCTATCATTCTACAAAGAGAGAGATCAATCAGGGAAACAGGCAAAAATTAATTAAAAAGTCATCATCATCCTGTGCAATTCAAATACAAGATATTAATGATACACTACTGACTATATTAATGTGTTTTTTTTCATGTTACCAAAATATCCTGTTTCCTATTACCAAAACCACTATACATCTCATACTACAAGTATAAATGGTGATCCTTGAGTGAGTTTTTGATGGCATTAAACTCCCAGTATTGCAAGATAACTTTAATGTGAAACTTGAAGCACCAGTATCAACAAAGAAAATGTACAATCCAGGAAAGGGATTACTCAAATCAGAAACTCCCCGTTGTGATGGACTCTCAGCTAAGGTTTACCACTCATCTTTGAATGCCCTTGCTTCTATTTTAAAAAGGGTGGGTTTATATACATATATACTTTTTGTTTTGCAAGCGAGGCAATCATGGGTACCGAAGCAGAAGTAATTATTACCTTAGTTCCCAAAACAGAAAAGGATCTGTTTTGTGCTTACAGACCAAATTCACTGGTAAATCAGGTCAGGTTTTAAAAAATGTTATCAAAAATCCTAGCAAAAAGTCTGCAAAACATCTTTCATCCTTAAAATTTTAACTAATCTAGCTGGTTTATTTGCAATAGGTAAAGCTCTTATAACACAAGAAAAGTCTGTACCATCTTTAAGTATGCCAATAAATTGAATGCTCCTTAGATTAGATGCAAATAAAGCATCTAACCAAGTACAGCGGAAGAATTTGGTTTTCACATAACAGATGTAGGCTTGGTGCTTTGAGTATTAGATGGATACAATGTACATATAATAATCCAAAGGCTGCGGCAGTGGCAAAAGGTGTAACTTCTCCTTTTTTCCTGCTATTAAGAGGAACTTGACAAGGTTGACCTTTATTGCTGCTCCTTTATTTTATTAAGCAATTGTGCCACTTGCAGGAGCAATCAGGACTCCTAGTGAGACTGACAGCATAGAGAATTTTGAAAAGAATTTGACAATGTATGCTCATGATATGGTGGTAACATTTTCTGTAACAGCTTGAGAAAATACGTACATTATTCTACAAAAATATGTACGAATATGAAAATAGTTGTCTTCCCTTGTGTCTCTTCTTACGTGTCAGATCAGGTTAAGCCAGGTTTATTTATGGAACTATTTCAGATGAGCAACCACATATTCATTCAATGTGCACTGATTTTTAGCTGTACAAAGTCTGTGTAATTAATAAGAAAATATCCATAATATATAACATCGCTTCTCGCTCCTATCATTCTATTGGGAAAATCATTTGCACAGTGCCATTACAAATGTCCGGTCTAATAGCATCATGGACAGTGTAGTAAATGTGTTATTCTCTTACGTGTTGTATTCATGGATGTAGACGTGGTGCAGTGTGGCCTGCTGAAGACTGAAGACATACACCACTGTACGATGCAGAATGTCACTGGTCTCAGCAAAAAACTGGTCGAACCCCCAGCACTTCTCCTGGTCAGCCTCCAAGATGTTGGCCAGCACTGGTGTTAGTAGGCTCTGTAAACCTCTGGACATGAGGCATCCAAGGACAAGATTACACACTAATCTGTGATTTACAATTCAATTTGTGGTTTAATGCTCTGTAAAGCTTAAAGCTGCACAAGACAACTTTGCATGTTTGTGGTTCCAAAATAACAGTAAGAGGTAAGTATATGAAAAATTTCAACTTTGATGACGAGAAATCCTGGAAGGATATGCCAGTAAACTGCCACAGCCCTGGCCAGTCTGTGGCTGCTTTATACCAAAGAGACAAGAGCTAAAGAGACCAAAGATCTAATGTTCACAGTTCACTTTTGATTCATCACTTCCTGTGTGCAAATTTTCCTCCAGTTACAATAACAGACCAGAATTTAATCTGAACAAAGTGTGGTCTGCATGCTTTGGATGTCTGTTTTCTGCCATTATAATGAAAACTTTTAAAATTTTTGTAGTTTTTTTAATTGTGGATCCATGTATACATTACAATAAATTAACTATCAAGTATATCTATTTGTGATGTTATTGGACCTTTACAAGGTTTTATTAGTTCAGTAATGTATTCAGCTCTTAGATTAGATAATAACAAATCACTAATCTAATTGAGAAGAAGTTAGAATGTAAAGAGACTGAACTGTATCCCAAGAAAAGTCCTTAGTGTATCTTTACATTTAAAATGGAAAAGCATAGAGAATTAGGGTGGTCCCACATGCCTATAATCTAATGGAGATGAGCTGTGAGATCTTACTTGGACAGGCTACAGGATACAGGCATTTCTGTGCTCCACTCTATCTTCCCATTCTCAAACTTCTGCTGGCCAGAGATGGTTCCAGAAGGTTTCTCTGTGATGATCTTATACCTGAAAGGAAGAAACCGCTCACTTATGACACATCCTAAAGGACCAATTCAAACCAAAATGAAAACGTCATCATTACCTACTCAGCCTCATGTCAGCTGAAACTCCGCTTAAGTGCATACAACGACCTGCTGCAGCTCTCTCAGCTATTTTTCTAAACAGCTGCAGTGAATGGCATCTGATGTTTAAAGGTAAAGGAGGGCCTAAAATCACCATTAACTTTCTATAAATGGCTCTTGCAGTATAAGATGAATGAGTTTTGGTTGAATGACTGCACTTTGAGTTCAAAAGGAAGAGAGTTCCCTCATTAACTTGTCCTCCTACAACCTGCTCTATTAGCTGGTGAGTTATGTAATGAGGTAGGCAGTTTGTATTCATAGTGCAACTGTTTGGCTTCAAAACACAAACATTATGCTGCAGGCGTTGTTAAGGGAAATTTGGATTCATTTTTGGATATTCTTTGCCCCTTGTGTACTCTGTTCACTTACATTATTTAGAAGAAGGCTGAGATGGAACTACAGTAGCTAACTCGCTGTGTGTTTGGTTGTACAAATTGCAACAACATTTACATTGACATGGGGTAAGTTGGAATGACACAAGAGACTACTGCACATATCGTAGGGGACATCACAGCCATTGTTGAATCGTAGCCCGTTCATTCAATGCGTGTGAACTGCAGAAATATTAGTGTTCATCATTTTCTGCGATCTAGATCAGTCTACAAAAATCAAAGGAATTATAAGATGTTCTTACATCACTTCCTTATTCCTGCGTGGTCCTTCAAACGGTCTGAATGGGAGGCTACCGGTGGCGGCGTGGTAGAAGGTGACGCCAATGCTCCACAGGTCTACTGTGGCCCCATATTTCTTCTGGTGGTCCTTCCTTAACACAGCCCGCTCATACATGTCAGGATGCTACAGAGGAACACATGCATAAGGGTTATGGTGCAGCAATACCCCGTTTGACATTCATAGCAGACCTGACCTGTACAAGCAGTGTTCTTCTGCAAGACACTTCGAAAGCTTTGAGGGATGAGGTTACTTGGGCAAGGACAGTGAATAATAAAGAATTACACAGTGGGACATGGCATTCTCTAGCAGAGCCCCTGCAGTGTGGCATGACATGCTAAATGACTTGAGTCTTACTTTCTGTAACAATTCTAAAATCTGTATTTTTATCTGACTAATTATTATGTAATGTCTATGAAGCACTTTGTACTTTTTTCTTTCGAAAAGGATCTTTACAAATACAGTTCATTATTGTTGTATTATTATGCACCTATTGTAATATGCCATTTCTTTCCATAATTAGGTTTGCGCTATAATGACCTGTTGTGTAAATGCTAATAGTTAAACACAGGGTTCCTAAACTATGTCATATGTAAAATCCCCTTACTTTTCCATGACTTTCCATGACTTAAAATACTGAATTTCCATGACCTATATAAAGGTATCATGTCATTTTTTTTCCTTGACTAAAATTTTAAAAGCACTTCAGAGGTCTTATTAAAGTTCATCATTCTGTTTTACTCTGACAGAGAAGTGAATATATTTGGCGAATAACTGTCTAACTAACTTTAATTAAGGCGGACAAAATTCCATGATATTCAATGACTTATTCCAAGAATTTATTAAATCCTCTGACTTCCCTGTCTGGAATAGACTTTTCAAAATTCCATGACTGGTGGGAACCCTGTAAACACAGTTTTATCTGTACCACCACTTGAAAACGACCTCGTTCACACCAAAGGACTATAACTGAGATCGCTCCAGTTCAGTGTGGTGCTCACCAGGTATTCCTCAGTGCCGTAAAGAGAAACAAACTGTTCGTCATCCTCCAGCTCTCTGGCAGCGCCGAAGTCTGTCAGCTTATATACTGATCGGCCATCCTCTCCAATCACCCGCATGATGTTCCCAGGTTTGATATCCCGATGCACAATGCCGTATTCTCTCAGGTGGTTCATTCCTGCCACTGTAACTCACAAAGGACGACAGCCAGTGCTAAAGTATTTCTTGACTTTTGAGACATGAAAAATTACATACAACTGTTTCAAGGACATCCCAAACCATCACAGTCCCTCCAGGAATTTCTGATTTCCTCAAACAAAATCACACAATCTATTATTCATTTAAACTTATACAGATTTAAATTTCAACAAATTCAGATGTTTGTGCATGATGCAGTATGCTTAACATCATACAAAGTAATTATATAGGACTCTTCATGCAAGTTAGTTAGAAAAGTCAAATTTTTTTAGTGGTACTTTAGTATGAGATGTCCTTGTCTCGCACCACTTTTCACAATTTCTCTGCAAAAAAAAAAAACACCTACAACTTTGTAAACTGCACTGTAACCTTTGACAAAAGCCACTGTTAAGTCAAGTTTTACTGTTAGCAATAACCACAGAAAAACTGTGGAATCCTGTAAGGACTGCCACCATGTCTTTACTAGTGAGACTGTCAGCACTGTTTTCATGGATGGCAGCATCATCCATTATGCAACACAGGCATGACAAATCAGTTATCACACATAATATAAAAAAGTGGTGATAGGTACACCATGTAATTTATCAGGTTGTCAAAACACTCCCTCACCCACATCCTGCAAAACAATAAGGAATTCATCCTCTGGTAGTCCATAGGCGTTGGAGGATTCCTCCAGAACAGTGTAGAGACTTCCGCAGGGGCAATACTCCATCACCAGGACCTTGTGGCGAGTGTTGGACTGCGGGAACAACCAAGTGACACTGGAAGTTAGCAGGGTCTTACATGCTGGTGAGCCACAAATATCCGCAGATTTGCTTGCAAAAATCTGGTCACTTTAGTACAAAGGTTGGTAGAGGTTGCCAGTCTGATTGGGTATGGTCTTCTTTGTCTTCTATGTCTCAAAATGAATGTGGTAATTATTTATTGACATTAAAGTAATACTCCAACATTTTGGGCAAAATACCCTTTTTCCGACTTACCCAGACTGAGCCAAGATGTTTGATACCATTTTCACCTCTGTACGTCCACTGGTTCAGTTCCTATGGGTAGCATTAGGTGTTAGCTTAGCATAAAGACTTGAAGTCTACAGGAGTCATTAGCCTAGCTCCGTCAAAGTGAACAAAATAAACCCTACAGCAACTCTGAAGCTGTCTTATTTACACAATGTATTGTGAATTTAAAATACATGTGTTTTTTTAAAGAATGAGAGTCATTTTAGGAGAAGTTAGATGGTAGGAACTATAACCGCTGAACACATATGTTCAGCAGTTACAGGTTAAACCATCCAATGACTCATTTTTCTTTTTAAATTCCAAGACGTGTATTTCAAATCCACATAATGGATTGCGTAAATAAGACAGCTTCAGAGTTACTGTAAGGTTTATTTTTTCGCTTTGATGGAGCTAGGCTAATGACTCTTGTAGACCTCCAGTCTTTTTGCTAAGCTAACACCAAATGCTACTCATCGGAACTGAATCAGTTGCAAAGAGAGGTGAAAATGGTATCGAACATCTTGTCTCAGTCTGATTAAGTCGGAAAAAGGGTATTTTCCCCAAATGGTTGGAGTATTCCTTTAAAATACTACACTTAGGCATTATTAGACAGTCTAAAAAGGCTGAAATGAAAAAAGGGAACATTATAAATTAGAGTTAGGGTTAGTAATTTTTCACCACATATGGGCACATATAGGCGGTTTACCTTCATATAACAGTGAATTACTGACCTCTTCCTCCACAGCAAAGAGCTTGACAATGTTCTTGTGGTTGAGCTTCTTCAACACCTCAAACTCTCTCATTTGGACGTCCAGAGGCCTCAGGAAACTCAGGTTGTTAAAGACTTTCACTGCATAGAGGTCCCCTGTTTTCTATCATGGGACACAGAATTAAAACTTAGACTGAATGTTATTTTTCCCCAGACTTCTCAAGTCATTGCAAAACTTTTCAAAGCCCGAAAACGATAAAAGTAATTTAATTTTCCATGGTTTTCCAGAGGTCTCAAGCCACTGCAAGAACCCTGTACCATTTTATTACTTTGAAAGAGGCCGTCAGATCGAGCGTGTCATAACTAAATATGTGATGTATTATCTGTTTCATACTGAAATCCATGCAGACAAAATAAAAACATTAGATCAGGTTCAGACCCATCCT
>OMKZ01042739.1:5469-16720 GCA_900302535.1 Neoniphon sammara
CACACATACACACACAAACACACACACACACACACACACACTTCAAACATACGCACGCAAACATAATCTAAACGGCGCTCTTTTGCACACTCCCCCTCAGTGAGTGTAAATCCACTTTCATGGCACATTAGGAGCCTCCGATGTGAAACCTATATCAAAGCAAACAGACGCACACAGGAGCCGCCATACAGCTGCAGCCCTCCCACTCAGAGAGAGAGAGAGAGAGAGAGAGAGAGAGAGAGATGCACGTAATTAAACAGCCTCAGGAAGGAGACAAAGCGTCCCTGTGTTGCAGCAGGAACTCGCAGCGTTCAGCGTCTTCATGAACACGCTGACAGACAGGTGTGTTTGTGGACGGCAGCGAGCGTCTGACACACAGCAGAGACAACGTTCGGTCGCACTTTGTGTGACGGTTATCGGACGTTCAGTCGAAGCAGAGCTGCAGAAAAAGGCAGTGAAAACCTGGCTGCGAGGTGCTTAACAGTTTGAAGAATTCATTTGCAGGCTGTTTAATATTTGCTGTTTTGTTGGCGGCTCGTTCTCGTGTTAGCCACAGCAGGAGATCAAATCAAAAGGCAGAACCACGAGGAGTTACTGCTCAAAACATTATTTTCAGCTGAGTTCATCTCCAAAATACTGTTTACCTCATTATTCACTCGCTGAAACAGACAGAGCATCTAGTGTGTGAAAGAAATCAGTTTGTGAACTCAAGGCTGGCGAGTTGTAACGCTGATAATTTCCCTTTTTTCGACAGGCGGGTTGGGAATGAAATTTATCATTTTTGACTAAAATTTGAACTCTGAAATTCGCTCTGACAGCCAGAGTGAGCAGAGGGTCTGTGCTGTTTGCTGTGATGGACAAGTCTGCTTGAATTATTCAGGATTTTAGAGAATGATTCCTAATCTCATTTCAAAAGAGGAGGGCAATATCTGCCGTGGCTCATCAAGGCTTTTTATTGCTTTTTCCCCTCTAACAACGGTTCTCAACTTTTAGATTGAAAAACAAAATGAATCGATGCCTCCTCACGACCCTCCGCTGCAGATTACTGAACTTGACATCAAATGATGTTTGTTTTCCCGGGCTGTTTTAGCTGATTAGATTAGATGAAACTTTAATGATCCCTGTGAGGAAATTGGGTAATTTCAGCAGCAGACAAATGGGTAAAGATAAGAATAGAAAAAATACAGGCCATTGAAGATAATACAAACAATTACAAGCAGAGAACATATTGAAAATAACAGAACAGATAAGTAAGATAAAGCATCTCTGCAGGCTTGAGGCAGATATTTCTGTTTATCGTTGGCTGTTCACACAATCAAAATTACAAATGTGCCTAACATACGGACAAAATTAATCACTGAAACAAGACGTGCGGCAGCAAATAATCATTACATAGTAAGAAAAAGGCTTTTTTACAAATTCCCCAATTGCACAAATCATTTCACAACTCCTAATGAAGATCATGTGACTCAGACTTTTATTCTGAAGGGGTTCCACAGAGCAGAGATATCGACCTCTCACATGTGACTGGACAAACCTCATCACCCTTCACGCTGTCATAACGCTGAGCTGTGACCAGGTTTTAGACTGATGGGATTCTTCGATCTGATCCCTGCACCTCATCACGGTGTTTCCTCATGGATTCAGCTGCGCTGCCTGCAGGCTTCACGTGAAAGAGAAAGGTCTCTTCATTTTATTCTGATCGCACTTTTCAATACTGAAAGAATGCCTTCCAATGCTGAGGTCAAGAGGTCAGCAAAGCTCTTGAATTTCTCCAATAAATAAAACAAAAGGCAGCGTGGAGGTGCACCCATGGGTGCAGCCTTTTCCTGTCGGAGCTCAGAAGTGTCACACAGCTGGAAGGCTGGATTCTCTTTGGTTAAAGATAAATTACAGGCCGCACACTGGGAGCTCAAACTCAGAAATATGAGTTCAACTCATTGACAAGCTCTTCCCTACCTTTACATGCACACAAGAAACCAGATTACTGTGAGGAACCAGGTTAAGACA
Source organism: Neoniphon sammara (assembly GCA_900302535.1). NCBI lineage: Eukaryota > Metazoa > Chordata > Actinopteri > Holocentriformes > Holocentridae > Neoniphon > Neoniphon sammara. The sequence goes on from OMKZ01042739.1 coordinate 7,480, forward strand.
GCAAATCTGATGTGCATCTGTGTGTGATTACTAAGGAACCACAGTTTACATGCACGAGGTCAGTGATCAGGTTTCCCTGCAGAGCTGCAGGACGCACCGGGCGGCTGTGCAGCCCCTGAGACCCTGAACCGGTCGGACAGGTCGCTGTTTCTGTGCTGAGAAGAGAAGCAGCTGCCACAGAGGAGTTTTACTTTATGTATATTTTCATGTTAAAACAAAATTATTAGAGCGTTGTACATTGTGTTTTTTGTGTTGATTAGTTCATTCACTCTTTTTTCCTGCACAAAAAAAAGCTCAGAGATGTGAGTAAGGGTTCACATGGCCCAGTGATCAGGTTTCTCCATCTGAAATCTAGCTGTGCTGACTGGGTTTCTCTTAACCTTTCTTTAATCCCAATCATAAAACCAAGGTTTCTCATTTACAGGGCAGTTCAGAAATTGCTTAAGTACTCTGTGGGTTATATTCTGATAAAAAAAAAGTCACAAACACTGTAAACTTTTTTTGTCTCACACTGTAAACTTTTAGCTAAAGCTCTTCCAGTGAATGCAAAGGCAAGTCATCTATAACCACGTTGTCCCTCACATGATGCAGAGTAGAAATAAGCCCCTTCATGTTTCTGGTTTATGTTCAGATAACTGAACAATGTTGCCCTCCTCAGGACAATCAGCACAATTTTGAAAACACCCAAACAGAACGAGACACGCTGGCCCAGCTCACCTGAGGATTTGTGATTCTTCTGTATTTCATTCAGACCCGCCTCAATAAAACCCAACATTTACATTGTAGAAATTTGTCTGTGTAACACCTGCTGCCATCTGTTTAAAATGGATGGAAGGGAAATCTAAATTTAACATTAGACTATATCAGTCAAATCCAACCAAAAAAAAAAAAAAATTAAATTTAAATGTCACTTTGACAAATCTTCTCATCACTCCATGCCTTAAGACAAAATATATCCAATATCCATTAAAATGTGTATTCCATTAAAATGTAAAACCTGAAACCTGAAGCTATACTTCAAATTTCCATCCTGTCCGAACCTGACCTGACCTGACAGGAAGTCCTGCCCCGGGTCCAGCAGCCACCTGAAGGTCTTTCCTGAAGAACAAAGGAAGGAACAGCACCGATCCATAGTCTCTCTTCTTTTTTCCAATATGGACACAATAAGCTTCAATTTCACAGTCTCCAGTATGAAATCAGATAGTATTGAATGGAGAGGTCAGAGCCACAGTAAATATTCCTGTGGGAAATAAGAAAAAAAACAAGTCCATCAGGTGAGCAGCAGCGTGTCGGTCAGGTGTGTGTTCCCAAAATCCCCAAATCCTCTCTTCAGTGTCGGTGTATCTGTGATCTTTATATCCCACTTGAAAAGAAAACAGGTTGGTGCGGCCACATTAAGACTTCGCTCTGCCTTCTGGGATACCGCGGTGTGTCATGATGTGACCGCCGGCGTCGGTCCGACGCGAGGAACAAAACAGGAAGCTGGGCGAGAGACAGTCAATTAAGGCCACTTCACCTCTCAGAGGGACCGATGATGGATGAGGAATTCATTTCCTATTTCTCCCCTGAGCCAAGAGATCTGCAGAGAAGAGACCACTGATAGGATCTCTCTCTCTCTCTCTCTCACACACACACACACACACACAAACACACACACACACACACACACACACACAGGCTCCATCTCTTCTGGAGAAATTAACACCTAAAGAGATCCTAAGCGGTCAAAGCTGGGCGATAATGAACCTGTCTAAAAAACAGCCAATCAATGGCCTCTTCATCACATCGGCCCTCAGCTGAACCGGAGATGATCTGCAGACCGAGCTGCGTTCAGGAGGTGAAATTGTCTGGGATCAAATTAATCAACGCTCCGGCCGCCGCCACATTGTTCAGCAGAACACACGGCATAAAGAACGGCCCGCTCGCTCATTTGTAGTCTGTTATTATTCAGCAAGCTGCAGCTTCACTCTGTTAATGACTCATTTTAGACACTTGACTGTGATTAAAAAAAACAGCTTAAAAAAAAACAGAACTGCTGCCACAGGAGAAGAAGAAAGGAGAGAAATGATCCAGTTTGTCCAGTGCCTGAAAAATAAAATAACACAATCACAACTGTCTCAAAAACATGGAAATGTTTGGAAGAAGTGGGGTGAAAATGTGAGTGAATGAGTGGAGAGGTGAAGTAAATTCCTTATTGATAATGTGCAAATCGACACATTTACACTTTAAAACGGCGCCGGTGTGAGACTTCCTCCTTGGTATTCATAGTAATGATTTACAGTGGAAATCATTAGTCATGGATATCAGATATTACTATGCAGCTCTGTATTTACTGCTGCTGCTTCATAATGCACGGCCACTGCATGATGGATAATGTTGGACTGTACCAACCACTCAGCACTGTAAACTATCCTGAGCTAAAAAAAAAAAAAAAATTTAATAAAAAAATCATGCAACAAACAAAAGAAACTGCAGAACAGAGCTCATTTTCGTCTGACACAGATCAGGACAGCAGAAATCTTTAGCTAGACACTGAGCTGTTTTCCATTCATTTGCATGTCACCATCTCTGGTGTTGTTTGGTACTTTGTCAGCCATGCATCTGCACTGGAATCAAAAACATGACACAAACCGAGGACCAACGCTTTCCACGATGCTGGATACAGAAATGTTAATAATTTAGCAGAAAAAAAATCATTCATTATTCAATATCTTCACAATTTGGATTTATCCATTATAATTTTGCACAACCAAAGCGTCAGGTCGCCTCCCGTCATTTACAAAGTAGAATCAATCGTTTGAATTCACTGCTATCAATCATTTTCATAAACGCAGTCAGTCAGGAGTCACTTTGTTCAAATGGTGGAGAGCTAAATTTAGAACAAAGCTCGTGGCGTGAAGTCCAGCGAGGCTGAGGAAAGACATTTATTAGCCCTGGATCACAAAACCTGGTGGTCTGACACAAAAACATGGAAACCCTGCTGCAACAGACGTGGAGTCTCCTGCTGTAAAGCCAGAGCTCTAAATTACAAGCGAGATGCTAATTAGAAAACTAGCAGGCAGCGCTGGTGACGCTCCGCAACACAACAGCTCACAGGCATTAATTAATGAGCCTGATGGACGGGGAAGGAAATGCACGTCTGCATGATGAAACACTGGGGAGACGAGGCTCAAGCAGCGTTCAGCGATACATGCTGAAGAGGAGAGCTTCACCAGACCCAGAGAGGAGACCGGCTCCCCAACACTGATCACGCTGCACGAGGAGAATTTAAAACATATAAAGACTCTGACCTTCTGTGGCTGCTTGCATTTGTTGGTGCTGCAGAATTGAAGCTTGTTAGCTGAAGACCTGAGATATATCTCTTGTAATCAGAAAGGAACAGGAGGAACAGACAGTGTGGAACAGTGGTTTCCATATGAGGGTTCACGTTGGATTATCAAAGAAGTGATAGCAACATCACATCCTGTGCACTGATAAACAAGCGCAAATTCATAGCTGCGACCACGTGCATGAATGCATCCATCCATGCACTCACACACACAACCTCACAAACACTTGGCCTCTGTGGCAAATTTCAGCCTCAGAGGTAAAAAGCTGCAGTTGCATTAGAGTGGGCACAGCTTTGTGGACCAATGAACTGATGGAGCAACAGAACGAGGGGGCGGGGCTAACACACACCACTGAAAAAGAGACCTCTGCTGAGTCCAGTGATACATCCCACAAGAGTCCACAAGTGCTTCATATGTTATGGAAGAGGGCGTGGCTAAAGTATAGGGGGGCCAATGAAAAATTAACTGCTTAGTCCAATGATGACTCCCACAAGGGTCAACGCTAAACGGTTCATGGGTTATGAAAGGAGGTGTGGCTAATGTGTAGGGGGCGGAGCCAACTGTCACCAATGAGAATTCCACGACTTTCTAGAAATTCCAAGATTGTTTTCAAGATTGTTTGAAATGTAGAAAAAGACCTTCTGGTTAACTTGACTCTTTCTGCTTGAGGGTGCTGTCACATCCAGAACTTCTATTTACTGGTGTGCATTTACTTCTTCCACCTGGTCTTAGTGATTTTCGGAGCACATTCTCAGTGAGTTTACTCTCCGCGTGGCCGCAGGCTTCCAGCCCAAATTCTGAACAATTTCTAATGAAGCTTTTGAGCCTCGACTCTTAAATGTCTTTGCCTACAGCCAAACTGTTTAGCCTGCTTGGGAGATGCCAACACCGCACAGGGGGGCTTCACAGTTTTGCTATGAGCAGACGTTTTATTATCATTATGCATGAATATGAGGGCAGAGTGAGTGGAGTTATATCAGCGAGCCGCGGGATCCTGTTGAATCAGCATCGGAAACCTCCTGATGATTTCCATCTGTCTCTGCTCCTCCTGAGGTTTCTGTTCATCACTCGGCTCACAGCTTCCTCTCCGGATTCACCTCCGTCTGCACAAAGCCTCCTCCCATCCTCCCATCCTCCTGCTCCAAGCTTCCCTTCACAAACGCTCTCTCCAGCTCATTAGCAGATCTGATCCTCCGTGCCTCCTAGCAGACACTTTTGTCCAGAGCACTTCACAGTTTCCTGGGCAGACGTGGCTTCAGTGTGAGCCTCCCAGCGGGAGGCAGCGACACCTCTGCGTCTGAGTGCTGCTGCAGCTTCGCCATGCAGCTCTCTATAGCGGTAAAAGCATTTCATGTTACGTGTTGGTGGAGCGGTGAGAAGTTTTTCTTTCAGATCGAAGTGTCGGTAATGGTGTCCACACAAAGCCAGCTTTCTCTCCATGAGGCAGGCTGGATGAGCAGCTGTGGAACAAAAGACCAGATTTTGCTCGTCTCGTCTCTTCATGCCGGCTCCACGTTGCCTTCACTGATCCAACAGAAACGAGCGGGATCACGGCACTGTGATGGTGTTTCCATACACACCTGCACCTCGGCCTTCGCCCTGTCAGTGTTAGACTCTCCTGTCTTCAGGCTCATGTCTCTGTCATCCTCTGCAGGGTTTCGCTCTCTCTGCTCTCGTCCACTTAATGAAGTAATGAATTCCTCAGCCAACAGACAGAAAGTGCATTCAACCGGCAGACGACTTCTTTTTCCTCACAGGTTTCATTCTTCTCCGTTCTTCAGGAGGTGAGACCCGGACACGGCCATGCGGCGGCTGGTTTTGTATCTCAGCGCAGGACGTTCTTCCTCCAGCTGAATATTAAATCACAGATCAAATCAGCTGACAGTTCATTCCCAAACCTACTGAAACCAAAGTCAAAGGAACTGAAATTAGCAGAGAACTATAAAAACAACTGCATGTGGGAAGTTTTTACTTTACTTCAAGACAAATACAGATACCAGAAAGTACGACGATGTCTGAGCTCTCCCTGGGAAAACTCAAAGTAGTAAAATGATGAGACTGAACAGGTTAAATGTCTGTGTTGTAGCCTGGTTTGGCAGCTTGAGATGAATTTAAACAGACTAAAGGTGACAAACAGAAACAGAAACCAGGTCTTAATGAGGCCTGTTGGTTTGTTTTCTTGTGCAATATGTTTTTTTTCTTGAGACAGTCTCTGAAAATGCAATTTCCCATTTAAGACAATAAAATTTTAGTTTAATTGAATGTAGACTGAAAAAAAAAATAGAATTGATTAAAAAGCAGAATTTAAAAAAAATATCTCAGCGAGCTCTTCTTCCCTCTGATGGTTTCTAAAGGTTTATTGACCCTCGGCCATATTGATCTGGTCCACTGAATTGCCTGATTCATATTAGTTAACGTCTGAATCAATTCTCTGCGTGGCTCGGCTTTAAGCAGAAACTGGAATGGACAGTCCACTGAAATTTGTCCAGCAAACAGTACAGCAGTGCAGCGTGACGCCTGGCCTGCATGTCCTCCACTGGAATGGATTCAGAGACTGTTAAACACACAGTGGGAATTAAAAATAGACCCTGCACACCGCCTGCACTAACATATCGGAGTCATCACGCCTTTCATCACAGGCCTGACAGGTCACATGATCCGTCACCTGGTCACAGAAACATCACCGATCACAGTTTAGCAGAAACGAAGCAGAAAAGTCTCCGCAGCGATGCAGACAGGACTGAAGGCCTCAGGTCATCATCTGGTCTGAAGACAAACTGGAACATGAGATGAGATTATCTGATCTGATGAAGCTGCTGATAAAGAACAGAAAATTAAAAAGTAAAAACTCGCTGTAGATGGGAATCGAAGGAGATAAACGGAGCATCTGAAAGCGATGTGCATGTTGGCTGTGTGTCGTCCTGTTCAGCCCCACAGCTCTTCAGTCAAACCCTCACAGAAAACCTCACCTGCTCCAGGATGGGATGAAACAAGGGACAAGACATCGCTATTTAAATCACAGACAATACACAACCAATAACCAATACGAATTTCTCCCATCAGGAAGCAGGTTTCTGAAGTTAATCTATAGGACTGCAAGAACAAACAAAGAGTTCATCCCCACATCTACAGGACTGATCAACAATGGAGCCTGATCAATATCTCCAGACCCAGTCATATATGTTTTGTTCTTTTTATTGATCCTCACAGTCGAAGCTCAGTGATTTGCTCTCTGAGCCTCTGAGCCCGGTTTGGATGAAACTTTTCTTGACATTTGAATTTAAACCTGATTGGCCGAACATCACATAGAGAAAAAAATACGAATAAATAAAATAAAATAAAAAATTACACCCAGAGAGACTTTGCCCATTAATTGATTAATGTCAACATGATGTGACGTCCTGTTGTTATCCCTGTCATATAAAAATGCCTTTCACTGCTGTGCTGCGTCTCTGCGGCTCATCATGCACCGATGACTGTTTCCATAAAAGACAAAGAATGAGAATCCAGATTCCCGTCATGTGACCCGTCTGAAGGCTGGAGGCGCCGCTCGCTGTCTGTCAGCATCTGAGAGATCAATTTAGAGACGGACGCGGTGCAGCGTGCGGACATTATTTTTCATTTTTCATTGTCTTCTTTCATTTCTTTGGCACCTGGGAGGTAACTGGAGGTACGTGCCTCTTGAGTATTTTTAGATGAACACACACACACACACACACACACACAGAACCACGAGGATGAGGGCGAGCACGGTGACACAAACCCCACAGCGGGCGTCGTCACGACTGCATGAACGCCGGCCGGGGGTCAGAGGTCAGACACACATGACTAACACACTCATTTTTAAAAGCTGAGGCCTGTTCTGTCTGTGGAGGCTGAACACGTTCACAATAAGCAGCTGCAAAATCCAGATCAAAAAGACGAGGTGATAAAATCACAACTTCTCCTGAGGTGGGACGGAGCTGCGACCTTCCTTTCATCGTCTGCTTTCAACTTCCTTACCTCGCTCTCAGGCAGACGCTCGGACTGCCTTTCACCGCTCCGGCTGTCTGGGTTTTGATGGTTTGGGCTTTTTCTTCTCTTTCAAGCACTTTGAAAAATGCTGCATGAATAGAGATTAATTTATATTACAGCAGAAACAAGAGAATGAGAGAAAGTTGATTAAATTATGAGTTACAGTACGCCGCTAATTCACTCCATGACAGGAGAACGAACACGACCTCATATCATTAAAGCAACAAGCCAAAGCAAAGTCAGCGACTCCAGAGATCTGATAAACACCAAACAATGAGCCGATCAATCAATTAGTCTATTGACAGAAAATGAATTGACTGTAATCTCAATAATGGATGGTTTTAGTCATTTATCGAGCCAAAAATGGTCTGATGTCAGCTTCACTAAGACGCTGAGACTCTTCCTTTTCCCTGTTCATTATAAAATTAATACTTTGGGTTTTTAAGACAGCTGCATCACTTGGGGCTTTATTTTTCACACCATATAAATGATTAATTAAATAGATAGATAAATTGGCAATTACCCGTCCCACCTGCCTGAAGGACAAAAACCAAGAGGCAGCCAGATGTTTGCAGTTTGGTTTAAAGACGACTTCGATACGGACGAAGTTTTAGAGAAACTGGTGCAGCACGTGGAGGCACAGGAACAGGAATTTCTTTGGACTTTAATGTATATCTACCCAAATTTAATGTACACCCAATGTTGAGTCGCACCACTCAACAAAGGTTGGCTACTGAGCTCGGTACATTTAAAGGTACCGACTGAATTACATGGGCACCACAGAGGACCTGCTGAGGTTCGATCAGCCGCTGCCAGTTTCAGTACCTTGAGAGCGGGTTAGTCAGTATACGTTCGAGAGAGACAGATGACCCTAAACCTCCAGCTTGTTCAGGTCCAGCACAGTCAGGGTGACGGTGAGCTGAAGTGTGGTGACGCTTTTCCAAACCTGACCCAGACGACGCTCGCTGCCATGTCTGTGATGTGAAACGCAAAACTTCCTCCGAGACACGACACTTTCTCACGCTGCCCACGCTGCTTTTATTTTGTGTGGTGTGTTACAACAAAATGTTCTAAATAAATAATGTTTGGACTTATTTTTATGCCAATTTTATTTATATACCAAATTTATATACTTATTTCTATACCTCTCTTCTATCCATCAGAATCCCCTGATCAGACAGTGGATTGTGGATCGACCATGAAAATAAGAATTAGCTGCAGCTTCAGTGTACAGAGTCAAGCTAAACATCTAAGGACTCTGCTGTCTGTGTGTTTTCATGGCCATGGAAGTCAAAGTGCACGCTCATCACATGCACAATTACCCCCACCCCCCCCCTCCATGCAAACTCCTCATCTCAGGAAGACGTTTGACACTTGAAGCTGCTTTGTGGAAGCTCTTATCGGGACGCTGTCCACTGCATGGTGAAGAGCTGTGTGTCTTTGATCGCCCGGCCTGACGGCTGCGGCGCTGTGATCCCGCCACTTCAAGAGGATCCTCTCCTCTAACGCTCACTCGCAATTAAGCAGGAGAGCAGCGAGTCGCCGATAAGATCTCCATCTCATAACAGATGATAGGAGCTTCAGCGGAGGAGGAGGAGAGACGAAGAAGTGGAGAGACAGAGGGAGAGATGGAGGCTGAGGGAAAGCAGATAAGAGAGAGAGAGAGAGAGAGAGAGAGAGAGGACGAGAACAGAATAAAAACACAGTGAGGAAACTCACTGCAATCTCAGGCTCCCCTGCCCTCCAATACAGGAGGATGGATACACAAGAAACACCAGACTGTTTATGTGTGTGAGAGAGAGCAATACACATCGCTCTTCAGTAATGTCTTAACAGAGTTTGTGTGTGTGTGTGTGTGTGTGTGTGTGTGTGTGTGTGTGTGTGTGTGTGTGTGTGTG
>OMKZ01042748.1:0-19621 GCA_900302535.1 Neoniphon sammara
ACTTAACCGTGACAGTAACAATGAGACACACCTGGAGTGGGGAGGCACAAGGAAAAGCAGGGAAACGCTAGGATTGGGTAACAAGGGAGACAACGAGGGTGCGGCAGGCAACAAAACCAGGGCAGGTGTGCAGGGGAACACAGGCTGGGAAGGGCTACAGGGAAACAGGAGGGCCAAACAGAGCAGGGACAGAAAACCAAAACAAGAAACATGAGTCACAAAAGTCCAGAAACAGAACTAAAACCCCAAAACACAAGTCCAAAATAAACAGTCCCAAACACAAGAGCACAAGAGTCCAAAAGACAGAATCATGACACATCCATGACAGATACACATTCTTGGCCTCTGTTATGATTTGATAAATGGTTGAAGAGTTACGGCTAATTTTGTGCAAAGCCACAGCCTCCACGTTTATTGGTTAATGATGGCCATATTTTTTTTTTTATCCAGTTGTGCAACGAATCATTTGCATAGGCAAGCCCCTTAAAGTGCACCAAATCTGGTGCTGATAGGTAATCATTAGGGAAATTACTGTTTTCAAAAAATATTTCAGCATAAAATCCAGTTGGCAGACTTTGGTCATCTTTGAGGCAAATTTGTGGGGCAAGGATAGAAAATAAATGGTCTAATTTCTAAAATAATTACTGCAGAGTTTAATTGCAGCTAGAGTGAAACCGTTTTGAAAATGCTTAGAGTGTGGATTTAGTCCTGCTGTAGGCACATACTCCCACTCTTGCTATAACTAAACAGACATCCATGTAGAGCGGGTGACTGCTGTCCTCCATTAGCTATCTGAATTTGTTGCTTGTGTATGCAGGCTTACTGCTTATTTTTGACTAACACCATTTATCTTCCTGGCATGTCGGACTGCTCTCTTTAATTTGTGTTGATCCTACGCATACATCTAAAAATACACGCAAGGCAGAAGGTGAGAACACTTTGCACAACAGTCTGGTAGAACAGCGGTATGCTTTGATCAACAAAAAGCATTAAACCTAGAGAGAGAGACAGAGAAGCAGAGAGAAAAACAACAATTTTCTAAATCACTTCATTTTCAGATTGTAGGCAAATAAACAGCCTCGTCAATCTTCTAAATAACATCTACTGTGCCCAAATAAAAAGTATGGGCGGATAACCTTGGATAAAGAGGAGAGGACCTACAGCTGAAGGAGCTCAGAGCAGATGTGTTTACCCAGCGTGGCATGGCAGAGCATCTGAGGGCTCTGCCAAAGCAGGCCGGTCACAAAACAGACCAGGGGGGCAGGGTGGGCATTCATCAACTCTACTCAGGCCTGGGGAGGTGGAGAGGGAGCCTGTGGGGCAAGGGAGTGGATATCCAGTGCCAGCAGGGCAGTGGTAGCCAGGAGGGCAAAGATTACTTCTGGAAGAGTTCCCCTGAGAACAAACAAACAAACAAAAAAATCTAACTCTATTGCATATTTCTTTCTGAGCCGTAATACATAAATAGATTACACTCAGTTATATCCTTTGCTGGTGTCAATTGACAATATTGCTAAACACCTGATTTTCAGTAGAGTTAGGGCTTGTTGATCCAGCAGGACAGTGGTACCCAGCCTCACAGAGTCCTGTGGGCTGTGACAAACCAGGCAGAGAGCAGAACATCCCTAAAGAAAAAACAACAGACAAAAGTCATCATCATCAAGATGGAAGAAAAAACACACACACACACACAGGATTTTCTACATGGAGTTGTAATAGATTTAATTTACAGTAATGTGTGATGACATGGAGAACGCATATTTTAAGAAAACAATTTTAAAGACAGTCAAACACCATTAATGCTTTCCATACCAGCAGGGCAAGCAAGGCAGGCATCGAGGCTGGAGGCTCCTCGCTGGCTCTGCACAGTGCCAGGTGGGCAGGGGAACTCCAGCCCCAGCTTCAGCCCTGGAGGGCAATAGTGCCCGACTGGACACAACACAGGCTGCACAGTACCTTCACCTGATACAGCAATAATAGAGATTGACGTAGCCGAACATGATGAAAATTTGTTCTATTTTCATATCTTGGGAACAATGTGCACTTTGAAAGGCTAGAGTTAGTCTGCACTTTAAAGGACAAATCCACCGTTGGATGCTCTAACACTATTAAATATCATCAATTTGTGATGTTCAATGTTTTCCTGTAGTTATTTTGGGCTGAAGTGAAGTACCCACTTTCCTGCAGCATGCGTCATACTTCAGTGATTGCCCGTGTTTTCAAGAATGACTTTCAACAACCTCGAGAGAAGGGCAGGAACTTGTTTCTTTCAGTCAAAGCTGGTATAAGTATAGGAGCATATAAGTATAACTGGTTAGCCTAATAGTTTGCAAAAATTAGGCTGGATCGAGGATAACAGCTGTGTCCCTTACTAAACATACAGTGTATCTTGTGTTTGAATTGCATTACGGTCAGTTGAGAGTACTACTGGAGGAGAAACTTGTATCTCTGCCTCTTTTTGGATTTTTGCCTGTATGATTGATTGTTCAATGTCAGCACAAAATAGTGAGTGAAGATAGAGGCCCTTGCTCCTGGATTCAGAGAGCCTGACATCAAATTGTTTGCCATTGATCTTTTAGATAGCTGATAAATTCCCTGCTACCATACTCCACTGCAGTTACCCAACATTATATGATGTCCCATCTTCTATGTTTAGCCAGTTATCCACCAGGACCAAACAACAAAACGGACCTACATCATACATCATCAATAGTTGTTTTTATTAGAGTTGACTTGTTCTTTTATTGATCTGAGTGTGTCGCTTTGACAAAATACTTTAATTTGATTACTCTTGTTGAAGATAACTGGCTGTTTAGATGAACAAAACAGAATAAAGCCATCTTCCCCACCCTGACAGTAGTATCCAGCAGTACAGGTGGTGCAGTTGTCCTGGTGCATGCTGCCTGTCTCAGAGCTGAATGTTCCTGCTGGACAGGGCACAGGAAGCGGTGTTCCTTCTGGGCAGAAGAAACCAGCCGGGCACAGAGCCTGATCTGCTTTGCTAGAACCCCAGTCACAATAAAATCCTGCCCAGCAATCCCCTGCAGCACAAGGGCAAATAAAATAATAATTAGAAGACATTACTAGCCGTACCTCCATTATCTCTACCTGTCACATAATCAGCAATAATTAACTTTCACAAATGGTATTGCATTCTCAAATTGTATCAGCTTAGGGAGAAACTTTTACATCAGTTTTACCCTTCAGAAACTTTCCTTATCTTTCATACTCTTTCATCTACCTGCTCTGAGCCCGTCTTGGCAGAAAATCCCAGGTGGACAAGGAGACCCAGTTCTGTTGTCAGTGGGATTTGGCACTATGGCTCTCATGAGACAAAGAAACCCAGCAGCACAGGACCCAGAGGGCTCGACCAGTCCCTCAGAGGCACAGAACTGACCTGCTGGACACACCAGGCACTCATCTGCAAACACAGATTGATGTTGATTGTGATTTGATGACCACAATGCAAAAATACGCAATATAACAGATTCGTTTGTCTCATATTGAGTCCTAACATTTCTTACAACAAGCAAAACAGTATACCAATCTGGTGAGAAAAAATAAAGTTTTGGAGACAGTTTCACTTGGAATTTTCTAGCAACAAGAGTCAATACCCTGAAACAAGGCAGAACAAGGCACACCACTTTATCAATATCAAGAAAATAACATGGTTATCACTGGAAGTGAAATTATGTCAAGCAGAAATTATATCAAGACTGATTATTAGATTAAAGAACTTAAAATGGCATTTTCTGCAGTACATCTCAATAAGACTATTAAATCATCTTAAAGGTCTGTGCAAAGTGGAGCAGGTTTGATGTGGGTGTGCATGTAAGACAGACATACAGACAGACAGACAGACAGAAGGACAGACAGATAGGTAGATAGATAGATAGATAGATAGATAGATAGATAGATAGATAGATGGATAGATAGATAGATAGATGCTGCACTTTGACCTGTGGTAGTGAGACCCTGACTGGGGCTGTATGTCCCTATCGGACAGGGTAAGGGCTGACTGTCTGGACTCTCCCCAGGACAGACATAGCCAGCTGGGCAGGGTAGAGGGCTTGAGACTCCAGTGGGGCTCCCTCTGGTGGTACTGGTACCGAGGTTCTGGCAGTGGAACCCAGGCGGACAGAGATTACACTCCCTCTGGCCGGATAAATCCTGGAACCAACCTGGGCATGACACATACAAGACAGTGAGATCAAATCACAAACAGAGAGGGAAATTCTAGGAGGAAAAGTCAAATTGTCAAACAAGAAGTTAAGAGCATCTTGGGAATGACACAGGAGGCAGGGAGCTGTATAACTCTGTAGTAGTTGTACTAGTAAAACTTTATTGATTCCCCTGGGGAAATTGAGATTGCGGTGTAACCACATTTGAGGCACTGCAGTAGGAGAAGATATAAGGACACACACCCATGGGAAAAAAGTGTAGAAATAGCTACCACATTACAGTTTGCTAAGCCCATAAGTTATAAGAAAGCTAGAACTAGATAGATAGATAGATAGATAGATAGATAGATAGATAGATAGATAGATAACATTGAGCTTTTTGTGAAGTTCCCATCAAATAGACAATAAACAGAAACAGAAAAAAACAGCAATAGTGAGGAAAAATGCAGGATAAAATGTGCAAAGATGCCTTTTTTGTACAAATGGGATCCAAGAACTGATTAAAAGGAAGTGACTGAAAGGAGGAAATTGATTTTAGACAGTTTATGGTTCAGTAGACAGGGCACTGTGAAGCCTAGAAGCAGTGACAGTGAAAGACAGCAATAGTGAGAAAAAATGCATTTCATCCTCTTTTTGATAAATAGCTTAAACAACTTCTTGTTTACCATGAGGGCATAGCTTGCAGTCAGCTTTGCCTTTCCCTCCAGTTTCATCCTGGTAAGTTCCAGCTGGGCATGGTGAGGGCACACTGGTACCCCTTGCACAGTAGTGGCCCGGCAGGCACACACCTCCAGAAACACCTGACATCGGGGCCGGACTCTGGGATCCCTCAAGACAGTAGAAACCTGTGGAGGAACAACAAATCTTATGAACACTGAGCATGAAATATACGGTAAAAGCCATATGAAAGCAATTAAACATTTGCACATTTATCCTCTTGAATATTATTGAATAGAAATATTCTATTGAATATCAGTTGAGGTAATGTATCAAACTGTCATAACTGTCTCATATCTCACCTGGTAGGCAGGGTCCAGAGACAGCTGAGAGGCCAGTCTCTGCACAGTAGAAGCCTGGACTGCAGCTTCGACACTGAGACTCATCCACAAGCCCCCTCTGCTCACTGCCATCAGATATGAGCCATTTAATACAAATAAACCACAGCAGCGGACAACTAAAATGAACTTGTGTGATATTATATTATGAATTAGTTGGCACTAGACTACAGAATGAAGCTCACATAGCTCCCTTAGAGAATTTCATAGGCTAGCACTTAATAAACACTAAACACTTGATAAAAATAATAATAAATCAAGCTCATATAGCACTTTTCTTAGTACCCAAAGGTACTTTACACACACACACACACACACATACACACGCGCACACATATCTATGAGGATATTACAGAATATATACCTGAATGTTCCCTTAGGGCAGGGTTTTGGTACAGAAGTTTCTGCGGGGCAGAAGAAGCCAGGAGGGCATGGGAATCCAGTGAAGTTGTCTGACGGTGACGGTTCAGAGGCCCCGCCAACACACACAAACCCTGCTGCACAAGGGCCACTGGGGAAAGTCCTCCCTTTAAAAAAGAAAAAAAAAAGAGAACATTCAGGCAAGGTTTTTATTAATCAAATAAGAGAGCATCAAATTATTTCTGGAATCACCACACACATTAAAGCCAAATTGATGAGGGCCAAATGTGTGGATGTATCATACCTGTTCCTTTACAATACATCCCAGCATCACATGATGAGCACTGCGATTCCTCAAACGATCCCGACATATTTCCATAGGTCCCTGTTGGACAAGGGTGGTGATTTGCTGATCCACCGCGACAATAAAACCCTCGCTCACATGGAACAGGAAGGAACATTCCTGATGTATGATAGGATAAAAGAGGAAAACATGTATTTCTGTTGTTTAGAAAACTGCTTATCTATCTAATGATGATGATTATATTTATGTGCCCAGCTGCTAATCAGTTAGTCATCCAACAATCTGTCCATCTGTCACTTATCTCATCCATCCATGGATAATATAACCTTACCTTGATCTTGGCAGTAGAAACCAGCAGGACATGCCTCACAGCTGCCCTGGCCTTCTGTGGGCTGGTAGCTGCCTGGAAGGCAAGCTGTCTCTCTGACGCTGCCCTAAAGCAACCATTAAATTAGATTTGTCTGCTTTATATCTAAGGAATGGCATGCATCATCAAACATAATTATAGTGGAATAACAACGGCAGACACAGTGAGACAGATACAGAGCAAGATGATAAAGACTGAGATGGTCAAGAAAACACGAAGTGACACATGCAGCAAAACACTTCAAAATGTCATGACGATATAAAAAACAGTCTTAGGATGTTGGCTAATCTGGAGACATCACATACAATATTCAACAATGATGTCTGACAAAATAACCACTGCCTGAAGACACATATGGCTGACCTTCTCACAATAATGTCCAGCTGGACAGAGATGTTGCTGTGGTCTATCAGAGCTCTGTCCCTCAGGACAGTAGTAGCCTGCAGCACACAGCCCACTTGGCTCAGCTTTGCCTCTCTGGTGGCAGTAGTGACCTGGAGGACACAGCTGGCAAGACTCAACTGTAAATCCACCAGGGGAACCTGATAGTATGCAACATAAATCATTTGGATGTTATTAATAAACACATAAATATTTATGAATATTGATAAATTCCTTTGGTTTTTAGCATTTGTTCTATGCATCCATTTACTAAGTTGTTCATGTGCAAAAAAAACTCAGCAGTATATTTTTTGTTGATAAAATGCAAGCACTAAAAATAACTAGAAATTCAATTTGATGGAAAATGTGTGCCTATTCCCTCATCAGCCCTTTAATGCATAACCATACAAAGGAGCTACAGCACATTTTAATAGGATTCAAGTTGCCTGCTGCCAAAGAAGAATACAATTACACAGCTAAACCACTTCTGTAAGTGAAATTATTCATAGGCACCCAGGAGAGAACAAAAGGCAAGATAGGAAGTTTTCATATTTCTCTGCCTCACTGAACAGCAAAAGAGTGACACCAGTTCACTGGAGGACATAAGCACAAAAAAACTAACAATAGGTGCAGCAAAGAGGATTAGACGCTGTACTTCTCTTTTGAGTATTGCATCTGATTACTAATTCATCATTAATTCTCTGCAAAGAAAAAGACAGACTTATTGGCTTGTCCTGAATTATCTCTCTTTTCAGAGAAACAGTAAGCCCATATGTAGCAGACAGTTTTCTTTTGGCAACCACTACATCACCAAAATCAAATCACATAAAGTATTGCCAGCGACTGATGCTTTATTAGAGAATAGTAGCATCTTACTTTTTATAGTTCCAGCAGGGCAGGGCAGAGGAAAAGGGCTTCCCTGGGGGCAGTAGTGTCCTGTGGGGCAGGGGATGGCATGGGGGCCTGAGGAGCCTCTAGGGCAGTGATACCCTGCAGCACAGGGTCCTGCTGGGGCATTTAGACCAGTCTGGTTACAGAAAGTGCCAGCTTCACAGGGCTGGGGATAGGCAGACCCGGAAGGACAATAGAAACCTGTAAGACAGAAACACAAACTGGTACTAAAATAAATCAAATTAAACCCTGGCAAAAGTCCAAGGAAAAAGTCCAGACTCATGTTCTTATGCACCTTCTGCCTCTAGAGATAGGGGATTTTTAAGCTGTTGCCTCAAGAGATCAATAAAGTATATATAATAGCATAAAGTGCACAAGTTCAGCAGCAGGATTTACCTACCCATGGGGCAAATGTCTCCTCTGTGGGTGGTACATACATATTGTGGACTCTTGAGACATGGTGCTGACTGAGTCAGAATTTGCTCTAAATCTGCCCATGGCCTCGTTACACCTTCGATCCAGCTAGCATCTCTCCCTACAATAGAACAGGGCAGATGCAGCATGAGGGATGTCCAGGTCAACATCTTCATCTTACAGAAGGAAAACCCAAGATAATTTTTTAGATGATGATTTAATGGTTTCAATGATCAAAGGCACAATCTCTCTCTAATGTTTTTCAGTATAGTACGTTATAAGTTAAAGATTAATCGTAGAATACTTCAGAACAAGGTCAAACTGAAAAGCTGTTATGCTAGGGAACATTTATCAAGACACAGTTGAATAGTTCGAGGAAAGTGATACACTGCACTTTCACAGGCAGCCTTTTATTTTGTTATTACAAAGTGAAGAAGCCCATATTTTACCAGAATTACTCGAGTTACTGAAGCACGGCAGATTGTGTGTCCAGAGGCCGGGGTCTGACTTTGCGGTAAAGACCTCCAGTATTTCAAGCAGACAGCCAAACAAAGAGGAGTTGGCCCGTGGTGTGGGACTCTCTGCACCTTCAGAGCAGAAGAAACCCGGGAAACACGGACCTGGCACAGAGAGGAGAATACAAAAAGGATGTAGAACGATTACACGTCTTATGTTATATTACTGACGAAATCTGCACTCTTTTTACATGTCCAAAATGATGTACACAGTCACAGTCACAAGTTAAAAACATTAAAATGAAGAGGCTCAAAAAGAACTTAAGAAAAAACAGTCTGTTTTCTGTTTTCTCTTTATTTTTAGTACTTTTTAATCACTGTCGCCAAGTAAATGCATTTTTGTTCATTTTTGCATCAGTTGGCACCATTCTTTTATTTTCCTTCATGGTGTTAAAATTCTTTTTCATCCTCTGCATCTTATGATATGAACGCTAATGCACACCTGAACAAATACTTAAATGGGATGTACACAAACAGATTTCAGATATGTGGACTTTATATAGACACTGAACAGTACTTGATAAATGTAACTGTTGAATAATGAGAGCCCTGGGGTAATCTGCCACCTGTGGGCTGTGAGGCTCCAGGACTGAGGCAGTATTTCCCTGGGGGGCAGGGGCGGCAGTGAGAGGGGGAGGAGGCTCCAGGATCTGGGAGGTAGCTGCCAACAGGACAGGGTTTGGGTGACCCACTACCTTCAGGACAGAAGTGCCCCTTGGGACAAACATCTCCATAGGGCTGGGAGATGGGAGAAGGCTCGATGGCTCCCAGGGAACAAAAATGACCTATAACAGATGATCTAGTTAGATATGTCTACTGTATGTTGAGCATACTGGAACATTTAGAGTGTGGTTTGAGCGAATTGTGTCACTGAGGGTGAAATGTGGGTTAATAACAGACATGCAGTATAAGTAAACACACTGTAATTAGATTCTTGGTGTTGTAAATCTCTGATATCACTTCCCAGTGTGATATTGAACCATCAGACCTGGGCTGCAAGATCCAGAGGGCTCTGTCAGCGCACTGCCGTTACAGAAGGAGCCAGAGGGGCAGGGGGAGCAGTCACTCAGGGACGTCCTGCCAATTGATGGACTGATACTGCCCAGTGGACATGGGGAGGGCATCGATGAACCCACCAGGCAGTAGAAACCTAAGCAAGATGATGTTTCTCTGTCAAACTCTTGGCTCGTTTTATAATATGCTTCAGTCCATTAGCTCACGTTGGTTTCTTTGTGTGTGTGTGAGTGTGTGGGAGTGTGCTTTCACCTGGTGGGCAGGCATTACAAGTGGACTCTCCAGATGAGGACTGGAAAGTGCCAGGGCTACAGATGGCCGGCTCAGCACTACCATGTGGGCATGCATGGCCAGGTGGGCACTGGAATTCTGTAAGTCAGTCAGATAAACAGCAACAGTTCAACAAAGGTCAAGCCCCTATCTGCTGCCCCCTTGTGTACACTGAATAACAGCAGTACTCTAAAACAAGTACTAATGCTAAAAATATAATTTCTAAGTGCATTTGGATGGCCGTTATCCATTCTGTACAGCATGGCTGGTAGATTCCATCAGGCAACAATGTGGTGTCATGGCAACAAAGCTTCATAGAAGAGAGTGACCCCTGTAGGGAAATCCTGTGGGAGGCGAGTGGAAGAGGGAGGGAGCTCAGCAGCACATATAATGACTTTGACAGCACGGAGCTGAGGACTATTTATAGGTTCTGGGCCATTTCATGCTCAAAATTAGCATTCTTCTTACATTAAAGGCAAAAAGGGTGTGAAGATGCCTTTCAGAGACTCTCTAGGTGTGCATGTAGAAGAGGCGGGAAGTTAATTTGAGTCATAAAAACGCCTCCATGGTACATGATTTGCTTATGGTTTTAAATGTAAAGTTATAGTACTACTCTTTGGGAGGATATGTAAAGCTTGCTGTAGTGATCCAGCCTCACTAAGTGAGCATATTATTGGCTATCTACTTTGAAACTGGATCTGGCAATGTGACAAAAATGTGACAAAAATGATGACAAGAAAAGCCTGGATTGCACTTCATCATTTCTTTTTTTTTTTTTATTTTTTTTTTAACCTGGCTGATATCCAGACGCTGATCCTGGTGGACAGAACCATCCCAGGGGGCAAAGGAGGTCAGCAGAGGTTTGAGCCCATGAGGGGCAGTAAGAACCTGGGTAACAAGCTTCACAGTCTGTCTCAGACTCAGCCCCAGACCTCCCAAGGAAACTGCCTGTGTGGAGGAGACAAAGTAAGGTGTGAGTAAAAATAACATCTATTTCTTGGTTCTCTTTTTCCTTCTTACAAGCACACACACACACAAAGGGAAACCATATAGTATAACAGGACCAGGCGTGCCAACCATGGCCCAATTTATCCACTCTGCTAAGTACCTAGTTGGCCATTATGACAGTTTTACTGTCCTCCCATTAGGTTTTACTGCTTCCTCTTCAGTTCTGAATACATAAAGGACCTTAACTGTAGCTCAGGGCGCTTTATTACACTGTGTATAACTTTGGATGCAATGCAATAAAAATGCAAGAGGTCAGAAACATAGTCAGTCAGTCTTTCATTGAAATGATGGGGGGCTAAGCAGGCTCATGAAAGTTATTTTGCCTGACAGCAGAACTTATTTTCAGATAGACCCTCGCTTCTGCTATAACTCTCATATCTTGAGTTTTTGCTTTTGTACCTGGAGGACAGGGGCTTGGCTTTGCACTCCCTTTAGGACAATAGTGACCTACAGGACACACATCTCCATGGATCTGACCCCAAGTCGAATCACCAGAGGGTGGGTATGGAGATGTAGTACTTCCTGTAACTGAGATAACAGACCTTTATTTTGCAGTATATCATTTCTCATTAGATTAGCAAGCAAACTAAAAGGCCAGAGCCTTGCTGCATTCCCTAGGAGAAAATATTACCAAAAGAAAGCAGTGTGGACTGTTAAGCGCTCTGTGGAAAATTCTCCAGCACTGCTGCATCAAAAGCCATGAAAATGTTAAATAAAAAGATGACCATGCTGAGAGAAAGTAGTGCACAGTACATCTCAGGGCTTTAAGTCACCAGGTTTGCATATTACAAGTACAATATACTAAATAACCAGACACAAATGCTTCAGTGCATCTGAACACTGTTAAAAGGGCAATAAGAAGCCTGTTACCTGTGACATTACCCCATGGTGTGGCAGTCGTGGATCCCCTTAAGCAGTAGAAGCCTGGGTTGCAGAGCCCAGATGGGGAGGAGAGGCCGACTTCAGCACAGAAATGACCAGGCAAACATGGCTGACACACAGCTCCAGACACTGCCCCTGAAACACCAAATACACAGACATGTGTCTGGTCTAAAAACTGTAAATAAATAAATGTGGGTTGAAGTGAAATTTGCCTTGTTTTGTAATGAGGGATGGTAGGAAATTGTTTCATTGCTAACAAAACATCATAACTACCACTATCAATAATTTCAGTTCAGGCAGTATTTTGTGTTCAATTGTCATCAATAGTGTTTCTAAGTGATCATTATGTATTATGTATCACCAGCTCTGGAGCTGAAGGTGCCTGCAGGACAAGGGATCATATAGCTGGTACCCTGGGGGCAGTAGGACCCTGCAGAGCAAGGCCCTCCAGTTGGGCCTCCCTTCGGCTGTCTGGAAACAGACCCCTGGATACAGAGGTAACTGGTGGTGTAGAGATGATGAGAAAGGAAAAACAAAGAGGGGGGAGCGATAGAAAAGCGAGAAAGAAAAAAACGAGGCGTGTAGGAAGTGATAAGTGAAAAAGACAGAGTGAGAGACATGGTGTAAGGAAGGTTTAATTAAAAACGAGGGAGAACAGAATGAAATAGAAACAACATGCCACATCTCTCATAGTCGCTGTGTGAACATGATGAAGCACGTGCCCTGGCTGTGGTTTGCCTTTGTTTACCCAGGAGAGCAATCCCCAGTGGGAGCAGCCAGGCCAGAAGAACTGCAGTATCTCCCTGGAGAACAGGACTCACACCCCCCCTCACTGGACAACCCCATCTGCCCGCTGAAGGTGCCAGCTGGGCAGGGGAACGCTACACCAGACTGCGTGCCTGTAGATAAATAACTTCGTATAATGTCTACAGATGGTCCAGGGTAAAACATCACAGAACAGTTTGTGGAGACCATCCCTGTCTTAATTATGCTGCTATAATGGTTATTCGCATAATTAGAAAGCCATTTACTGTTACAACCACTTGTTCAGGAGTGTACACCAGACAAAACGGCCAACCCACTAGACAAACAGATAAAATGTAATACAACTGAAAGTTACTATATGTTAAAATGACTAATTTAATGATTGTCACTGAGCATATAGTATTACCTGTGGTTACTGGAGATATATATACACATAGTCTAGTAACACTGCCAGTTAGTCATTATAGTGGTTGAGTGGCTGCACTGCCTGCCCTACCTGGTGGGCAGTAATGTCCTTTGGGACACAGTGTGGGGGTGTGAGTGCCAGACACATGCCCAGTGTCAGCATCCACTGAGCCAGCACAGTAAAATCCTGCTGGACATATAACACACTCTGCCTGTGGAGGAGAAAATTGCTGGCATAAACAGACTTTCCTAAACAATGAAAACCACAATATTAGTGATGACAGATCATTAACATCAGACATGAGAGGTCTAAAGGATTGTCTTGAAGATGAAAAACTTTAAAATCCCAATTGGATTTTTGAGTGTGATCCTTGCTGTCAAATACACACAGATGCTGGAGGGGTTGGGCTGAGAAATATTATCTCTTTGCTTTCATGACAGCCTTAACTTAAAGTATCGCTCCTGGGCAAAATTGCCGGTCGATGCTGATCCCAAATCAAATTTTGATGTTACCTTAACCTTGACCAAACTATTTTATTTACCTAACTTTAACCTTATCCTTAACCTGGAAATCAAATAAACCGTTTTACTTGCCTGATTTAACCTTAACACTAACCTAAACCAACACTAACCATAGCAGTTAATTTGAAAAGGTATTGAGTCAACACTAGTTTCATGTGAAAAGGCCTGTCAGCAGGGCTCAAGGGCAACTTCACCCTACACATAAAGTACCAATGCCTTGTACCAACAGCTTCACAAGAAGGAAAAAAGCTCATCTTTAGAGTTCATGCGAACTATAACCTCTAAATAGACTGTTACGCTTGAGAATCGATTTGAGAATGATAGATATTTTTAGTCCAATACATTAAACACATGCACAAGACAGTAGTGGAGTAACTTTCTGGAAACTGGCTTAGTCACATGGTGTGACTATGATGCAGCAATTTAGAGTTCGGACACATTTATGCTTCTCCTAGAAGGTGCACCTTGCCTTTGTGACTGCATAACATAACAGAATAGATTATTCATCTCCAGCCTCCTTACCTGCCCAGGTAAATCCTGGTAGGTCCCAGGCAAGCAAGGCACCTGACTATCAGTGCCAGGTGGGCACATGTTTCCTGGTGAGCAGGGTAAAGAGACCTGCAGGCTGCTGTTTCTTTTGCTTGGGCAGTAAGAGCCACCCGGGCAGATATGAGAAGGGAGAGAGAGCCCTCTGGTGACACAAAGAAACCCTGCACAAATCGGGAATACCAAGGGACACCAGAGACATTATGCAAAAGAGAGAAGACACATAATCATACAAAGAAAATGCATTTGCACAGTTATGCATGTAACATGTTCAAATTACTCCTAGATTAATATCAACCTGGAGGACAAGGCAGGCAGTCAGAGAGCTGACTGTTCCTGGTTTTGTTGCTGTAGTGTCCTAGGGGACAGGGCAGTGGTGCTGAGGAGCCTTGGGGACAGTAATGACCTTCAGGACACCTGCCACCTGTCATCCCTTCATCCTCTGGTGTAGAGGAAAAAGCCCCAGAGACGCAGTAGTATCCTGCACTGCACTGGCCCGATGCCACGCCCTGCCCAGGGGACTCACAGAATGAACCTGGTTAGAGAGGAGAGAAGTGTGAAATTGGGCAGAATGGAAAATCACCCTGTTTTACCCTGCAGTATAGAGAAGGAACAACACGCTCTGTGAATCCCAGTTTGGGGTTGGTTTCTTTTCGCGTGCATTTGTCTGTTAACTGTGTAGCTTTGGGTGACAGATCCTTTTATCACAGTTACTTCTTTGTTTATTTTACATTTACTTTTTTGTAAGTAGTGTTAGTAAGTGCATTAGTTTCTTTCTAAGCCACCAGAATATTTTCAGCACTTGGTTGCACTGGGATCGAAACAAGTCAATTACTTAGCCTCAAGCAAACTCATAATCATTGGCAGTAAATGATGTGTGACCTGGAGGGCAGGGCAGGCAGTCCTGGGAGCGGGCCATCCTGGTGTGGGGGTTGATGGAGCCAGTTGGACACGGGTGCTGGTGTCTGGACGAGGTCCCGGGCGGGCAGTAATGACCCACAGGACACTCATAGCTTCCCGTCAGAGAGCTATTCCCACCAGGACAGTAAAAACTTCCCAGACAGACCAAGAAGGACATCATTTAAACTTACTCACTGAGAGGAGCATTAATGTGGCTGCTCTTGCGTGTGTGTGTGTGTGTGTGTGTGTGTGTGCAAACAGACAGAAAAACAGAATGACAGCAAAAGACTTAAAGCCTCGTTTATGCACGCATACACATAATTGTAAACAATGCACACAAGAGCATATATCTATATCTAGTGACATAATCCGTAATATTTAAATGTGCAATTGTGTGTATATTTATTATGCAGATTGAGTGTGTGGATAAGTGAGCTTACCCCTCGGGGCAGGGGCTGCAGCTGGCTTGGCCCTCTTCTGTGCTGATGGTTCCCTGTGGACACTCCTGAGGAGCTGCAGAACCCTCAGAACAATAATAACCTGGTTGTGTGAAGACAAGTCTTGTGAGAGGAGGGCGACACACACTAAAGCACACACAGACACACACACTCACACTCAAGCACACACACACACACACACAGACACACACACACAAATAGAGCCAGACACATAGACACATAATCCTCAAGGGACAGAGTTCAATTTCCAGTGTGAAGAGAGCAGCTGTTTATGTTTTGCCCTATTAAGTTGGAGGAGTGTTTTGTTTACCTGTTCACTGAGGCCTACAGACTGAAACTGGGCTTATGTAAAGTTAAAAATTTTGTCTATGTGCTTACAACAGATGTGCATAGTATCATTTCTTGGCATTAATAGCTGCATGATTACATTTGTCCCATGCGTTTTGACTGTCCTAATACATTTTCTGTTTCCAAGAGCATTTCTGATTACGTTAGGTGTAGATGTCTTGATTGTGCTGAGGGTTCTCATCACCTTTGGGGCAGGGTCCTTCTCGGCTGTCTCTGAAAGGAGGATCAGGACGCTCCGCGCCCCCTTGACAGAAAAACCCTTCCCAGCATTGTCCTGATGGCGCTGTCAGCCCCATGGCATCACAGAAGTAGCCAGGCAGACATGGCTGGCAATCCTCCTGAAAGGGACAATGAGGGAAACAAATAGAAAGAAAATGGGAGAAAGAGAGAGAGAGAGAGAGAGAAAGAGAGAGAGAGTGGCTACAAGAAAATGAGAAAAACTATCCCATTGCAACACTGATCTGGGATTGGATATTGATTGGCTGCCACGGTGAAAGAGAGAGGGAAAAGACTTTTGTAAGTCATTGCATATAGAGGGTTGGTGTAGCAGGACTGCTGATCATCTACTACTGATCATCAACTGTCGTTAAAGAGAGATATTTGGATTTCAACAAGTGAAAATACAGTTGTATGTTAAAAAATTGATTCATTATTCACATTTTTGCCCAAATTCCAATCAAAATTCCATCTCTGTGCCAGTTCACTGGTAACAGGAGTACAATCAGGCGAGTACAAAGAGTCAAAGTTACCTGGGAAACTAATTTGCTGAGGTTAGAGAATGTCCCACGTGGACAGGGCAGGGGATGGATGGCGGCCATGGGGCAGTAATAGCCAGCAGGGCACGGCCCTCCCTCTCCTGGTGAGAGACACGGAGCGCAAAGCCGGCACTTATCAAGCATCTCAGAGTAGGAGTGCTGATCAAGAATCACTTCCTTCAGGCAGCTGGCCAAGAGCGGCACTCATAACTCTCATATGCGCTCCCTGTCAATTACACAAGCATGCCAAGTACAAGTGCTTGTCTACCTGCAGCCTGTGAGGAGGGCTGCGGTGAAGTGTTTCCATGTGAGCAGTAATATCCTTCCTGACACGGCCCGGTGACAGCTGTGGCGTTTCTGGATGAGCAGTAATAGCCTCCGTCACACAGCCTGCACTGAGAGACGGACCAGTAGCCGGGGTCGGGGCCGTAAGTGCCCTCAGGACAGCCTCTCAAGTCATAGCCAGTTCCCTCAGGACAGTAGAAACCTTTAGGCCACAAAACAAACAAGGAGAAAAAAAATCTACATGCATAAAATGTGCAGAATAAAAAACTTAATTTGAATTGCTGGGTTGTGGCTTTTCTGTTGTGCATTGTTGTTCATGCCAGTGCTCTGTTTATTATTGTGCTAGATATTCTACCTTGTCATTCTAGATATCTCACACTAATTTGCAACATGAAATAACAAAAAGAATAATAATGATAAACTTAATTTGTATAGCACCTTTCATACAGGAATGTAGCTCAAAGTGCTTTACAACATAATAATAATATGCAAACATCTTTTTCAATTATACTCCTACGCTTCAGAATGCCCTGCCAAAAGATATCAAGGCCAACTCAACTGACATTTTTAAACAGCATTTGAAAACCTGGTCATTGTATCTTGCCTGTAGCTAGCAGCCAGTTTTCTTATTCTTCAGTTATTGACTTTTAACCTTTGGTTGTTATTGTTATGCTCACCAGTAATGTTTCAATTTGCTCTGTTTCAAGAATTGTTTTGTTTCTTCTGTCTTATTTTATGTTATCTTTTTTAAATATGAAGTACTTTGAGCTGCATTCTATGTATGAAAAGTGCTATATAAATACATTTAGTGTTTTTATAATTATTATTACAACACAAGATATGTCTGTGAAATGGCATATAGCAGTGTATTTTGACAGTTTTCAGTATACTGTAATAGCATACCACAAACCTGCAGGGCACAGGTACAGAGAGCCAGACACACAGTACCAGCCTGGGATGCAGGGCTCACACTGAGTGGCATGTGTAACAGCCACATATGTCCCCGGACTGCAGGGCACAGGCTGTATAGTTCCCTCTGGGCAGTAAAACCCCTCAGGACAGGGTCCGCCTGTAATCCCATCAGTAGGGGTGGATGTGACAGCTCCCTCCACACAGTAATATCTGCAAAAGAAATATGACCACATGAAAATCCTAAAATATACAGTATAGAGTAAAGGCTGAGTTTTGTAAAATAACTGAAGCTAGAAGAGCAACATTTTCTCATGAGTTTGTCTTCTACACTACACTGAAAAAATCTCCATCTAAACAAGTTGTTCAGTCTCATATCCAGTCTCTTGTATCTTGTTTTTCTTTAAACAAGCCAAAAATCTGCCAGTGGACACAAAGAAGAATAAGGCAGATCAGCCCACAAGCATCACAAAAGTGACACTTGATTCAAGAAAGTTTGATTAAGATTGGAAATTACCTCACCCTGCTGGCAGATTTTTTCACTTGTTTTAAGAAAAAACAATATTTTTAAGACTCAATACAAGACTCAACATCTTGTTAACAATTTTTTCTTTTTTCTACTGTGTAAGAAAAAAGTTTGCATGTATTTGTGTAGTTTATCAGGTGTAGTGTACCCTCCACTGCACTGTCCTGCAGCTTTAGTGAGGCCAACAGAATCACAGTAGAAACCTCCAGGACAAGGTTTGCAGTCCTGCTGACTACGCAGGCCCCAGCTGTTTGACCAGCTTCCTTTAGGGCAAGCCACAGGGGCTGTGGTGCCTGTAGCGAAAAACACAAGACAAGCTCCCATTTAAACTCAAGTAAACTTTCCACAGAGGTGCCTGACAGACTATTCAAGGTTAAAAGGGGACTAAAACAATGTAGTAATTGGATGTGAGGACAGACCACACAATGACAAAGGCCTATACGCACGAAAAGATAGGGGGATATATATTTTTTTTTTTTTGCTTTATACAGCAGAATGAGAATTCATGTGCAACTAAATAAATAAAGCACCCAGTGCTGCAGGCTGCCTTTAGCAACTTAGGACAAGGCAGAGTTCACCCTGAAGTATGGGTCAGGGCTCCAAAGCACAGAATGTGTCTCCAAATAATTCTGGAGAAAATGGTATCAAAAGTTACAAGCTAAATTTTGTCACAGCCTTCCCAAGGGCATAGAATATAAAATAAGATGAATAAAACATTGTAGGCTAGAAGGTTAATAGCCTCATACCGTATAAATTTGGTTATATTAGCCTATACAAAAGGCTGCATCAGTGTTGAGTTACAAGAACTATTATTCTGAAAATGTCCCCTGAAAAAATGTTTGGGATTGTGGGGTGAGAGTCTGGGACCTGCTAAATACCAGACCAGGCATCTACAGTACAGGAGCTCTGAACCAGCTGCTGCAGGCTGATTGGTTATAGAAGGAGAACAAGGCAGGGACCTGATGGGCAGTATTGACCAGGCGGACACAGGGAGCCTGAGCGTCCATCCAGAGGGCTGGGAGAGAGCGCTCCCTCTCTGCACCAGTAACCAGCGTGACACGGCCCTACAGGCAGAGGAAGATCACAACACATCCTCTGCACACACTAATGCACATACCTGTACAAATACACAGATGGTCACACATATCTTCAAAACTCCCACAAGGCAAGCTAAAACATTCACACTTTTTTTTTTTACTTGTCAATCAAACTCCCACATTTTAATGTGCAAAATGAATAAAGGAGAACCTTATTCTGAACCTCAAACAGCAAAACCAACAGCCGGGGAACGTGTTTGTTTATACATGGAATTAGAAGAGTAATAACTGAAGATTAGACCATACTGGGTGTTCGATCACCATTATAACATTTTAAAATATTAGTAATCCAAACATTATCTTGGTTTTATTGACACTACTACCACTACAGGTATTGCTAATAATTATTGTTATAACGATGATATTTAATAACATTATAACTATCATCATTATTAATACAATGATACAATGATTATATTTATTTTTATATTTAACATTATCAATACTTTTTTTATTATTGTTT
>OMKZ01042752.1:1886-12542 GCA_900302535.1 Neoniphon sammara
AGCCCTCTGACCTTGAACTGAGTAACTCTAAGCAATGTGATTTTGACATTATGTGCAACTGTTGAGCTATAAGAGTACTGATCCAAGTGTACTTGATGCTCTTCACTTTGACCTCACCTATATTGTTTACCATTCATGATAAATACAGACCCAGATCCTACTCATGAAATTAGTTGACTCTGACAGTATCTGGCATCCTGCTAAAACCAAATCATTGGTTACACTTGGGGAGACAAGCTATTATCAGTCCCATGGTCAATAATAATGTATGGATGAGTGTTGGCAAACCAATTTCTCATTGGAATAAATAAAGTTTTATGCTAATCAATCTTTATCTTATATCTTAATGAATATCTGTCTGTCCAGGTTTGACTTTTGCTCAGAGAACACAGAGAAACGGCCATCAGAGAATCTGGGTCAGGTTCTGTTTGGAGAGAGGATTGAACCCTCACCATACAAGGTAATACACATCTAAACGCCTACAACAGCACATACTGACACGTACACTAATTTTGCAGGGCATCGGCATCTTGTGGAAATACTTTGTCATTATTAGCTACAAAACAAAAAAATATTAACTATCAATGGACCACTTTTTTGTTTGTTTGTTTTTTCCATATTTAATAAAATCATCTACTGAGGAAGACAAGATGGCAACTGCACAGTGTGGTGCCATATGGATTGATACAAATGCATTGATAGAACTATCTTAAGGCCTTTTTATTCTTTGACAAGAATCCAGTACAAAATACATTTGACAAGCTGGACCTTTTTTGAAAGCTTTGTATGTCCACTGCAGGATTTTGATGTTTGAGTCTAGATCAGACAGATGATATTAGTGTAATATGTCCAATTTTGACCAGGATGTGTATCAAAGCTGTGGCTAGTTCAGAAATACAGCGCTTAAGGAAGTTACCTTTGACATTGCCTTCAAACTTTTTTTATTTCTAGGAAATAAAAAAAAATCTAGGAACGGGGTCCCGCAAGCACAGCCATGGCTGTTCTAGTTCCGATGAGAAGTCACACACAGATTTATACCCTCATGTAGCCATTCAAAAGTCTACCGCCATTTTCGGTTTCACACTTGTTTCAGCTGTGAAGTTGGATTCATAGTTCATTCTGTCTGGCGTTAAAAGATGAGGTCTTT
Source organism: Neoniphon sammara (assembly GCA_900302535.1). Lineage (NCBI taxonomy): Eukaryota > Metazoa > Chordata > Actinopteri > Holocentriformes > Holocentridae > Neoniphon > Neoniphon sammara. The sequence continues at coordinate 3,034 of OMKZ01042752.1, forward strand.
AATGCAGCATGATAGAACCAGTTTCATAAAAAAACAACAAAAAAAAAACAAAGTTTTTTTATGTTTAATTTTTGTAGAATTCAGAAGGTTTGGGCTTGTTAATGTCAAAGATAAAACCATACAACACCCACTATGCCAGTGACAAAGCATAAACACGCTAACCTTTTGCTCTGTGTCTCAGTTTGAATTTAAGAAATCTGAGGTTTGTAAGAAGGTGTGTACTAAGGACTACAACACCATCAACGCGCCAGATAAAACCAAACTGGACTTCCTCAAGAAAGGAATGCTGCTCAACTACCAGCACCACTGGTATGAAGCACACACACATTCGCAAAGTGAATAAAGGTGCCTGATGACATGTTTGTGCTTGCACAAAAACATACCGCTTAGATATTAATGCATGTCCCATACTGCAGGGATTATTTTGTCAATTCTGTTGACTGGTTCATTGAGTATACAGATAAAAAAAATAGTATATAAATGCTTTATTGAAAAAAACAACTAGGCAGCATGTGTAACTGAACACCAGCATGTCAGTATGTGAAAAATGTCATCACTGAGCCTCATAGTAAAGAGGTATAGGAGAATACAAAGTAAATCCATGCTGCCATGTTAGTTTTTGTTGCCCCCTCCCCACCCATGCCTACTCACCCAGTGTGCCAAAAATGAGATCCTCTCACAATACGGACAGAATACAGATAAGAAATAATACACTTGAATGAAATGAAATGAAACTTTTAGAACACATCTTGAAGCAGCCATACTGACTTCAGGCAATGTTGGTCAAGCTCAGCAGATGGTTTAGGCTTATGCTGCTGCTATACAAGTGTTGAAAATCGGAGTTGAACTTTAAACTGTCAAAACCGAGTGCCCCTTTACTATGCTGCTCCTCCTTTTAATCAAAACCAGCAAAGGAAGTTAGTGCTGTGAATGCTGTTCTCAATGCAAATAAGATGACTAGAAAAGATGAAGACATAGAAGAGAATACAGAATGTGGACACTTGTAATTGAGTAACTTAAAGAATCATATCAAACCCAGAACATGCCACCATATCTGGATGAAAACCCTCTCCATTGCTGTCTTACTTGCTGGTGACGATGCTGCATCTTGAGTGGTGACTGGAGTTTCTCTGAATGGACAAGGGCTTTGTCAAAATTCTCATGTCACCTTTCAAAAGATTTCACATGTGCTATAGGAATTTGGGGCTATTGGTACTGAATCTCAATTTGCCTCACCTTAATATAGCTATTGTGCGCACAAAATAATGGGATTTACATATCATTTTCATATGCATGACAATGACAGATGCAAAGCGTTACCTTTGTGTATTTTAATAATTTATGTGTATTTTGTGTAGGATTGTGGACAACATGCCTGTCACCTGGTGCTATGATGTTGAGGATGGGCAGAAGTTCTGTAATCCCGGGTTCCCCATTGGCTGTTATGTTACAGAAGCAGGACGACCCAAAGATGCCTGTGTGGTCAATGTGAGTGGGACACACACAAACACACACATATGTAAAGACAGCTGGGAAAGTTACTACCACACCATGATTTTATATAAATTATATGGAGCTGATAGTTTCACAGCTCCCTCTATATAAATTGCAGTTTATCTGCTTTAAACTGTACAGCGCCACATTTCAAAGGAGCTTCAGTGTGTCCAGTCTGAGAGAATCCTGCAGTTGGTTCCATGGGACATGCATGGCTTCCATGGCTCCCAATCCCTGTTTTAGATGGAACCAACTGCCCTGTTTTAGGCCCACCCTTGGGCCCTGTTTTACGCCCAAGAGTCTGCAGGTTTTCATTCCAATATTATCATTATTATTATTATTTATAATAATCATTATTATTTATATATTATCATTTATTCAGCTCCGTCAACACCAATAGTTCATTCAGGATTCAAGTGACTGTAGTGGTATCAAGCAACTTTGTATCATACAGTTTAAATCATATACATTGCGGCAGGCTTGTTACTTTGTATCAAATCTGCATTATCTGCATTTCCATTTCTGCTTCGACTGATTACGTAACCAGTGAAATATGAGTCTGTTGGCTGTCATTTTGGTGGTGTGTCTGATTACAGTGAGTCTGTTTGATTGGACAGTACATTGTTCCATAATTTCCTGGGATGAAGGGATGAGCTTAACTTTCTAGCAAGCTTTCAGTCCTGCAAGACAAGAGTTTTAAGTGTGCCATGAGTCATCAGTCACAATTACCGTTTTTTTCTCTGTATGTTTATGTTAAGATTCTTACCTGTGCCCACTCAGTGCCATGATCCCTCCATACCTTCAAGTCTTGCATCAGACAGTTTCTGTATCACAGTTTTTATAAGAAGACTGTGTCCCCTCTTTGCACATCTGATTGACTCCCAGTGGAATTGCAGCATACCAGACGCTGTCTAGGTGGAATATTGCTTAGATATTTTTCAAGAGATGATACTTGGCAATGGGGATTTCCTCAAACATACTGTAGTGCCCCTCCAGTGTTCTCTCTTTTTCCAACTGGTCTGTTTTTCTTCCCCTTCCTTGCCCTTCTAATCACTTTCACCTTTGATAACATTAGCTTATGTGAATTCTGGCTCCGCATCAAATTCCATGAACAGCTAGCAGTGGGCTTGTTGTTATAGCAATTTAATTAAACCAGCCCAAAGCCCAACATAACTATTAAAACCATAGAGCTGCCCTTTATTCATCCAGATGGATCCATAAAACTGCCTCAAGAGTGTATTATTGCTCTTCTCTAACTTGTCCAGGTCTGTTGATATAATAGAAGCATAGCTGGAGGTTTGCACAGAAGTATTCAGCCTTCTTCACTTTTGTGCTGTCATGGTGTGAATTAAGTTTGTTACAATGTAAATATGACCACTAATGTAATTGATGGTTATTGCAGAACACCTGAGAAATGGAATAATATATATAGCTAAACATCAAGGTGCAGTTATACTTCATACCAGGATTCATGGAATGCCTGTTGTCCAATCAAATCGCTCAATTGGGACTAACTGTTTTATAAGTAAGGGCCACCTGGTCATTATTGCAAAATAAACCCAGACAGAGTGATCAGGTCCTGTATCGTCCTGAAGGGGGCAAGTGTTAAGTTCTAGTTCCCCCACTTTTTTAGGCAGGCATAGCATTATGCATTTAGGAAACCAAATGTTTGTATGGTTTTAGTTTTTTGACCAAATAATGTTATCAAGGCAACAATTCCTGAGACCAGGGATGGGAGAATACTGGCTGTATAAAAACCCAAGGGTGCCCCAGTGGCTCACCTGGTAGAGCGTGTACCACATACCATTAAGGCTAAGTCTTGTTGCAGTGGCCTGGGTTCGACCCAATATGGCAGGGTTCCCTCTGGTCATGGAATTTCTGGAAAGTCATGGAACTTTGAAAGGTCTAATTTAATAAAATCTTGGAAATCCTGAAATTTTGTCTGCTTTAATTAAAAAAAATAGCAACTAGATATTTGCCAAACATGTTCACTTCCCCCTCAGAAAAAAATGATGAACTTTAGCAAGACCTCTGAAGTGCTCTCAAAATTTTGGTTGAGGAAAATAAATGTTATGGTACCTTTATATAGGTCATGGAAATTCAATATTTCAGTCATGGAAAATCACAGAAAGGTCAGGGGATTTTACATTTGACATAGCGTGGGAACCCTGATATGAGTACATGTAGGGAAAGCTGGTCTCTAGAAAGCTGAATATATAATTATGTTGCTCAGTAGAATACTCAAACTGGTCAAAAACTAAAAATAAACTATAGATATCGATTACCAAACAAAAAGATGCAAACTTGAGCTTGTGGTAGGCAAAATTTTTACGGAAAAATCACAGACGATTTTAAGAAGACATTTAGTTTACTGTTTTCAACTCACAAGCTTTCTGGGTAGAGTTGCTCAAAAATCAGCTACCATTTGCTAGTATTTGGGATCGCATGCATGTCAAATTGCCTAGTGCAGTTTTAACAATGCCACAGTCAGTCCAGTCCAGACACACACAGGTGCCATTTCCGGTGTAGCATATTTTATATTGTTTGTTGATCATGTTAGTTGCCTCTCAGAAGGAAACTACTTGAGAAAATTTGCACTTGAAATTGTAAACATCACATAGTTTTCAGACTTAACAATGGGTATCCTAATGCACACTCACTGACATCACTCTTCCTCTGTTTTGAATTGTTGATCGGTGTTGGGTTTTGTTTTTCAGTCTGACTTCAATGAAAAGGACACTTTCTATATCTTCAACCATGTGGACATCACCATCCACTACCACATTGTTGAAAATGAACAACTTGGAGCTCGACTGGTTGCTGCCAAGATGGAACCCAAGAGGTAACCAATAGGATTGTTAGCTGGTACTGAGCTATTCAGTCAAATTATAAATACCAAGTTCATGACAATTCAGTGTCCCATCAGGATCTGTTTTTGCCGTATCATGTATTTGAAATACACATCTCGGAATTTTTTTAAAAACCAGTGTCCTTTTAGAAGTTAGATGGTTGGAACTGTAACCACTGAACAGTGTTCAGCTGTTAACATCTACCATCTATAGTTCCTACCATCAAACTTCTCCTAAGACAACTTGTTTTTTTGAAAAAAATTCCATTCATCATGATCATTCTTTGACACGTGTTTGCAGCACTATTTATTAATTGCTTTCGTTTGGATTTCCATATGAAAATTGATAGTTCGAATGGGAAACTATAAACTAGGAACAAGAGGAACAACATGTCCAACTAGGAACAATATGTCCATTTTTATAATTACTTTGTTCAGAGTATAAATGACATTGATCTTTTCTCTCTCCAGCTATAAGCACACAAATACAGATACTCCAGATTGCTCCGGAGGGCCAATGTTCCTCAACAACAAATTTGCAGGAGATTTTAAGATACCATACACCTACTCTGTCAGCTTTGTGGTATGTGCACTATTGTTTGTGTGTGCCATGTATTTTCTCTCTCTGTTGTTTGTGTTCTGTCTGGCTGTGAACAGCAAATAACACTAATTCAAGTGTTTTGGATTAAAAAAGATAAGTATATGCAAGTGTGTATATTGAAGATTTTGTGTGTGTTTACAGGAGGATAAGAATATTCGCTGGGCGTCTCGATGGGACTATATCCTAGAATCCATGCCTCACACCAACATCCAGTGGTTCAGGTGAGACTCAGAAACACACACGTAAACACGCTCACTCTTTCACACACATGTTAACTATAACTATGCTGTCTCTCCTGTATTCCCAGTATAATGAACTCGCTGGTGATTGTGTTGTTCCTGTCTGGTATGGTGGCCATGATCATGCTGAGGACCCTGCATAAAGACATCGCTAGATACAACCAGATGGACTCTGTGGTAAGAACTTTTCTGCCAGGCTGAACCTTTCTGCCAGAAAGATAGGTGTGATATTTTCGGGGTATGAGTTGCAGATAGGTCTGTCGCTTATATTACATAATGCCATGATTGTGATTCGAGCTGACCGTGACCATTTTGCATAATCGTTAGGGTCCACAATCTTGTTTCCATGCAAATGTCAACCGTATTTTAAGTCAGTGTTAGAAATGTCACAATAAATAATTTTTATCTTTATTTATAATGCACTTCCAAAAACAGTTGAAAACAAAGTAGGTTTGGTTCCTACAACTGGGCTGAAGAAATGTTTTTTTTGTCTCTCCTCCTCGGGCCATTTGGCATCATTCAAAATGAGACCAGTGCTCACTAAACCAAACATGTGTATGTGATGAGATTTCCTTCGTACTCACCCGTGTATGTTGATAAATGCCATTGATAAAACCCTTTTGTTAACTGGAAGCGCGTTTGTGCGACCTGAATTATCATACATACCATAACTGCCCTGCCTCAGAAACACCATGTAAGGCACAGCACAACACCCACCTGCTCGCATTCACGTGTGAAATGGCATCCAAAAGGCAGAAAAATTTCTCTGAAGCAGAGGTGGAGGTGAAAATTACTGAAGTTCAGTTCAGTAATCGCAAGTAAATCGTATATGACCACTGATTACTAAATATTTTCGCCAAAAGCTGACTTGCTCACTATTGTTAGATTTGTGTGTCCATACTGAATTAAAATGCACTGCATGCAGGCTTACCCTTGTATTTGTGCATTTACACTTGATTACGCTGACAAGGCAAAATAGACTGTACTGACTACAGGAGATAGGATTAATGTTACAGTACTGTTATCACGGTGACACAACACTGTTGTGTCAATATGTCCAAATTCTTGCAAGTGCAGATCCAGTTTTCCACAAACACCTTGGCTTGTGTTCATTCAAATTGTAGGCTCATATTTACGATTCTGCTTGCTTGGAACACTATGTGGGAGGAACCGGTGTGATATAGACCAGAGGTTTCAATTATATACCTTCATGACACAAGAGTCTGCAAATAGTCATTCTAGCCAAACACTGCTGCAGCTCCTTTCAGGTAATTTCACTTATTAATTCCCTCCTCTCTGGTTTACGGTGTGTTAGTGTTGATCAGTAAAATCAGCTGCTGTAGTATTTCATTGGAATGTAAACTACAGACTCTTCTGTCATCTTCTGTCACCGTGATATATTGGAACTACTTACTACCTTAAGGTATTTTAACTGTACATTATCCATCACTGCTTTTGTGAATGTATATATGTCTTATGTCTGTTATTGCGTCATGTTGTGTGTTGACCCGAATACGACTAGCTGTCACTACTGTGTCAGCAAATGGAGATCCTAATAAAATGAAATGAAAAAAAAAAGAAATGAAATGAACAGCTGACAAATGTCTCATAGTTTGTCCGATTAGTTTTCTGGAATTAGGCTGATAGATGGAGGCATGTTGAGCCGGTGATTTGCCTCCATTTATCTGTTTATTCTGGTGTTTTCCAGGAGGATGCCCAGGAGGAGTTTGGCTGGAAGTTGGTTCATGGAGATGTTTTCCGACCTCCCAGGAAGGGAATGCTGCTGTCAGTTTTCCTCGGCTCAGGAACCCAGATCTTCATCATGACCTTTGTCACCCTCTGTATGTCTATGTCTGCAACAAGTAGAGAACAGTCCAGATGCTTTGATCCATTTAGTAGAAATGGTGCTTGATGGATTTGTTACTTTAGCAGTTCTTATCTAAAATCCAATGCAGAGTAAAATCTCACTGTACGGTGTTCTGCTTACAAAGTTATTTAGAAAGTTCTGATTTAAAATGACTTTACAAGCTAAAGTAACGTACAAGCTTATACACAGGATTGCAATCGTTGATTTGATGAGAAATCAACAAAATGGAGTGAACTTTGTGACTGCAGAGTCATATGATTAGATGTGAAAGTGGCCTGTAATTCAGAGATAAGAGACCTCAGAGTGCCTTCATATTCATATTCAACAAAGTCATATAAAACATTTGTTGGCAGACTGTTTTAGTTGCAGCAGTACATGACCCATCCTGATTTTTAATGTCCATCATGCAATATGAAGTCACCTCCTCTCCCGTGTCTCCAGTCTTTGCTTGTCTTGGGTTCCTCTCCCCGGCAAACCGCGGGGCACTGATGACCTGTGCTGTGGTTCTCTGGGTTCTGCTGGGAACTCCTGCTGGATACGTGGCCGCACGCTTCTACAAATGTAAGTGATAAAGAAAAAAGTACAATGACTACACGTAGTGGAAAGAAAGAAAGACAGAATCTTGTGCAGAAATTTAGCCACATTGTCTCCAGTGACACTTATATACAGAAACTGAGTAGCAAGTACAGAAGGAAGAGCATTGTCTGAACTAAAATACAGCTAAAATACAGACAAGCTGAATAACATTAGCATTATTTTAATGTAGGTAACAGCAATATGAACAGTCTGGTGTGCCACAACTTCCAAGCAGGGTAGTAATAATAATAACAAACTATTTATATAGTACTTTTCAAAAACAAGGTTTACAAAGGGCTTCACAACATATTACATCACAAGGCAAAAGCAGAAAGGTAGAGGGCTGGCAGCAGGCAGCCAGCGATGCTGGCTCCCATGCTCCTGTTCTGAATACAGCTTAACATATGATAGTGTATTATTGCCAGAAGACTGGTAATAATAAGTTCTGACTTTTGTTTCTTTTGATTGACATTGTCAATAAACAGTTACTTCTCAGAATTTAATAATTGTGGAGGGGAGGAACTTCTTTGCCTCTGTGTTGATCATTTTTTTCCAATAGAAGACCGCCTCATTGTGGATTATCCCTTATTTAATACTGTATTACTTTACGCTTGGTTCAGACTGGACACATTAACTTTGAATTGCATTTTGGACCAATTAAGAGGAACATTTTATTACATTTTGACAAGGTATTACATCATCCAAATTGTCATTTGCTCCAGTTGCCAAAGGACTATCAAACAAATCAACAGTGGTCACTGTGAATGAAATTTTAGTACATTTCAACACAAGAAGAAGCAAGCAGGAGGATAACTAAAAGTGGTGGCGATAAAGAAGGAACCATGAGAGGAAAGGTCATGATTTGGTAACCTACCAGGTCAGTGACCAGACCACTGGGTTCGTTAGCTCTAATCAGTGTCAGCATGGAGCTGGTCTAGCATGACTGATACACACACACACACACACACACACACACGCACAGTGACTGTGCAGGGGTTTCTTGACACTGACACAGGTCAGGGTTGTCCCAGCACACACACACACCCACTAAGCCCATCTGTGCTGTTGTATTTCTAGTAATCTGCAGTGTGACCAGAAGCAGTTAGTGAAGCATGGCCGCAAAACATACTGAACTGGTTTTACCCAAAGCAACTTTTTTTGGCAGCAGTGTCAGGGGAGTTGCATTTGCTTTAACCACATACGGACAAAGAAACGTTTAAAGCTGCATAAGTTAATAATGTGGGGCTACAACAGAGAAGAGCATCCCCTCGTCACTAATTGAGACACCATAGATTCACCCCGTATGTTGCAATTAAGGTTCGGTTTATGTGTGGGAAGTCTTTTTCAGATGGTGATGAATTGAAATGCAATAGTGAAATCCAGAAGTGACTACTAAACAGCAGCAAGTGAGCAGTCTGTCAAGAGAGCCAATCTGGGGGTGCTCCGGTGGCTCACTCCGTAGAGCGCGTACCACATAATCGCGGCGGCGCGGGTTCGATTCTGGCCTGCGCCCTTTGCTGCATGTCACCCCCCCACTCTCTCCCACGTCTTTCCTGTCTGTCTCTACTGTTGCTATCAATAAAGCAGAAATGCCAAAAAAATAATCTTTAAAAAAGAGAGCCAATCTGGGCCACTAGTGTGCCTAGTGAGACTACTCACCCAGACTGAGACAAGATATTTGATCCCATTTTCACCTCTGTACGTTGTTCCTATGGGTAGCATTTCGTGTGAGCTTAAGACTTGAAGTCTACAGGAGTCATTGGCCTAGCTCCATCAAAGTAAAAAGCAGCAACTCCGAAGCTGTTTTGTTGACACAATGTATCGTATATTTTAAATACACGTCTTGGATTTTTTTTTTTTTTTTTTTAAATGAGCTGCTCTGAG
>OMKZ01042752.1:12562-23696 GCA_900302535.1 Neoniphon sammara
TTTTAAATACACGTCTTGGATTTTTTTTTTTTTTTTTTTTAAACGAGAGTCGTTCTAGGAGAAGTTAGATGTTTGGAACGATAACACAATGCATCCTTCCATCTGTGTTCAGCAGTTAAAGTTCCTACCATCTACAGTTCCAACCATGTAACTTTTAAAACGACTCGTTTTTAAAGAAATTTCTAACCCCTTGTCTAGACCGCAAGCGTCACATCAGCGTCACGCTCACGAGACACCAGCATTCACGCACGTAGGCTTTATTATATAGCCTATGGTTATACGGAACCATTAAATAGGCTCCCAAAATATGATGAGTGTAGAGTTTGAAATAACAAATAGCCTAGTTTGCAAAATGTGGATAAATGATTCAATTCAGTGCATTTTTATTGGGCATCACCTTGCATTTACGCGTGTATTTGTCGAAAAAATAGACTCGAAGTGTAAATAAACGCCCAAGACGCAGCTGAGATGCGAGCTGCACGGAGCCGGTGCAGACAGCTGCGTAGATTAAAACGAGAGCGTATCTGCTGCGTGAGACACGCAAGTAAAAAATGCGTTTAAAACGCTTGCGGTCTAGACAAGGGGTAAAACGTGTATTTCAAATACACATGATACTCTGTGTAAATAACATAGCTTCACTTTGACTGAGCTAGGCTAATGACTCCTGTAGACTTCAAGCCTTTATGCTACGCTAACATGAAATGCTATCCATCGGAATCAAACCAGTGGACGTGCAGAGGTGAAAATGGTATCAAGCATCTTGACTCAGTCTGCAAAAGTCGGAAAAAGGGTGTTTTGCCCAAAATGTTGGAGTATTCCGTTAACATGTCCACATTAGCTGGAGTTGAGATCAGTCTTGCTCCCTTGGATTTCAATAAACAAACATGATCTTAGGATGAATAAAAACCTTCACCAATTACAGCATTCATGAAACATGTTTTCCCACCTGGTGAGAAAGAGATCTGTAGCCCTAGAAATACATTTGTACCATGTACACAGCTACAGAGCGCAGTAAAATGTTTCACATGTAAGTAGGGCAAAAGAAAAGAAATACAAATACAGCTTTACAGTAGAATAAATGTAATTTCATGCAAATCCTTTCCTTCCTTTTGTCTTCTCTCTGTGATTCTCAGCATTTGGTGGAGAGAAGTGGAAGACCAATGTTCTGCTGACTGCCTTCCTCTGCCCCGGGTGAGAGAAGCACTCACACTCAGACTCTCTCTACCTCTCTCACTCACTCACCTGCTCAGTCACTCAACATCCTCTTTGTCTTTTGTCTGTGTGTCTCTCTGTCTGTCTATGCAGGGTGGTGTTTGCAGATTTCTTTGTGATGAACCTGATTCTGTGGGGTGAAGGATCTTCAGCAGCCATGCCCTTTGGTACCCTGGTAGCCATACTGGCTCTTTGGTTCTGCATATCCGTGCCGCTTACTTTCATAGGGGCTTACTTTGGCTTCAAGAAGGCAGTGAGTACAGACAAACGTACATACCTCATGCATACATACTTACATACATAAACACATGCGCATGTTTGGGGATGATGGATCTAGAAGAAAAGTATTGGATTTGCCAAAATCAATAGGGCTCTTTCTGTAGGAGTCATGCATGTGCACAGCACATTTGAAAAGATTCAAATAAAAGGCATTTGACTTATCATAAAAAAAAAGAACAGAAGGGTGAATGGTAGCATATAACAGCTTAAAAATTAAAAATAAATAGGGGAAAAATATTTTTTAAGAAGTATTGTCTGGGTCAAGAGTGAATGTGTTACAGGTCAACAGTAATACATCAATATCAATGACAGAAGCATTAAAAATATTCAACATTTATGTATGTAAAGCTGATAAAATTTAGATTACAAAAGTATCATATGATACTAGGTTTTACACCTTTATTTTGAGTGTAGGGCCAAAATTTGTAAAAAAAAACTGTTTTGTTTTTAAAAACTGTTAATTACTCACATAAATCATACTTTTTGGTTCTATTTGTGGTTTTTTATTTTGGCCATTTTTGCATCGAACAAAATTATTTCCAATTTCACATAATACATATAAATTAAATGCTTTGTTTATTAAAAAAAAAGTTCCACAGAATTGGTTTTACATTCAATGTCAAAACACAGGAACATTGATCAGTTTAATTTTAGTTAAAATAGTTTACACTCATATCAAGCTGCCATACTTCCTAATAGCTAAAATAGATGTGGTAACAGTTGACTAGCAATTGCATTTTTCTACTTTCATATTACTCCACTGTGCCTGTTAAAGGATAATTCCAGTATTTTTAAACCAGGCCCTATTTGTTCCTATTAATCATTTAGACCAAAATAGATGGGAAAATAGGGCCCAGGTTTAAAAATACTGGAGTTGTCCTTTAACAACTCCACTTGGCAAATGAGGGGAAGATGCGGAGGGAAAGGAGAACCAGAGTGCCAGCTGCATTCCTTATTCTAATGCTGTCAGAGTCTGTACATTGACTCAAGTTGATTACATGCATTTGAATGTCCAGCCTTCTTTACAGGCACCACTTTTACCACATGTTGCCTTTTGCAATGTCATCATCTGCTTTCTGGCAACCAGAACTTAGTGACTAGTATGTGTGTATGCTGGAGGGACTCAAGACAAGGGCTGCATTCAGAATGGGATACTACTCGCACTATACACTCCACATGCGTAACTCATAGCTGTTCTTATGTGTTTACCTTTTTTTCCTATTACTATTTTATACCTATTGCTCTTCCTTTTATTCTTTACATTCACAGCTTTTTAGCAAAGTGTGTTTTGTGCTTTATCCTTGTACATTTTATCCCTTATCCATGCCTGATTGTGTGTTTGGTTTCATCTATTGTTTTAGTGTGCTATTGCTTTAGCATTCTATACTGTAAAGCAGTTTTTAACTGTGTTTTAGAAAAGTGCTAAAAGTTATTATTATTGAATGGGGACATCTGAATGTGGCTGCCCTTTGTCTTCTGTCTTTTCAAATCAAAATCAGAGAAACAAGTCAACACATTTTATGTTGTCTTGAAAGTTTTGTCCTAAGACAGGAAGAAAATGATTTATTACTCTTTTTTTATTTCTTTCTTTAATTATTGCCCATACCTCTACTGCATGCTCTGTTACATCATCATAATTTCCCTTTACCTTCTCTCAAAACTGAAATTATCAGCTAAGCTAACAAAAATATAGACACACATGCATTTCCCCACATAACACAAATAAATAGTGTAAGTGTTTTGTTTCATCTTTTTTTTTTAATAGAATGACTGAGTAGACAAACTGTTTTCCTTTTATCTATTTGCTTATTTGAATCCTCTCTCCTTTGTGATTGGTTGATTCAGGGTATTGAACATCCAGTGCGGACAAATCAGATCCCTCGTCAGATCCCGGAGCAGTCATTCTATACAAAGCCCCTCCCTGGCATCATCATGGGGGGAATACTGCCTTTTGGATGCATATTCATTCAGCTGTTCTTCATACTAAACTCCATCTGGTGAGAATGAACAGCAGGATCCGTTATTGGAAATTGGTCATGTTTGAGCCAGAGAACAGTCAGAGCTACTGTATCTGTATCAAAGTAGAGCAGAAATTCATTAAATTTACATTTAAGTAAAATTCAGTAAGAGAAACAAGTAAGTGTATTCACTCCTTTATCTCACTTGAATAAGAGTGACAGGCATAATTTCCTAACATATGTTATTCATACTTGATACAGACATTTTGAATTCATTGTCTTTATAAAAGTTTCAGATTTTCTGCATCTTGTGTAGAGGTTTCTTCGGTACATTTCAGTGGAATTTTAGTGTCAAGTTTTGTGGACAGTTGGGAATACCATTGATACTTATGCTGGAGACACACCAAATCCATTGACCTCAACTTTATGCAAATATGGTCCATCCAGCGCAACACAGCAGGCTCGCGAAATTCAGAGCAAACTGTCAAACTAGGCTGTGCTGATCAAATATGAAGCAAGATTCTGTTACTGCATTGCTTATTTCTCGCCTCAAATGTTTTCAGAAACATTTTTAAGTGTACCATTTAGCTGTAAAATGAAAAAGTTTGTGAACCAGCCGCCATGTTGAAAACAGTTGAGCCAAAACCAAGCACCGCCCACCGGTCGGAGCCTTCAGTGGTTTGGTGCGTCTAGATTCATTCTCGCCGGATTTGGTGTGTCATTAGCATTATGGACAGCATTTGATTCCAGTTGTTGGGATCTTGAAGTATCTTAAAGGAATACTCCAACATTTTGGGAAAAATACACTTTTTTCCGACTTACCCAGACTGAGACAAGATGTTCGATACCATTGTTACCTCTGTACGTCCACTGGTGGTAGGAACTAGATGATAGGAACTATAACTGCTGAACACATTATCATTCCGTCTGAGTTCAGTGGTTATAGTTCCTACCATCTAACTTCTCTTAAAATAGCACTCGTTTGTAAAAAAAATTTCCAAGACGTGTATTTCAAATACACAATACATTGTGTAAATAAGACATCTTTGTAACGTTTATTTTTTCACTTTGATGGAGCTAGGCTAATGACTCCTGTAGACTTCAAGTTGGAAAATGTTGGAGTATTCCTTTAAAATCACCCTGCTTTCAATATATATATATGAAGAATGGAGCAGACGCTATCATTGCACCTCTGTTTAATTTTGCTATGAAAGTCAGTGAAGACATGTAAATGGAAAAATATACTGAAAAATGTGCCCTCTGTACTCCAGTTATGATTAGGAAGTTGCTGTTCTTTGAAACCACAAATCAAAACTAGATTGAAATCCCATTAAGATTTATCAGTGAGACTTCTTAGCAAGAAAGGTTTAATTAAAAAAATGTGTGAATAATGTGTGTTAATGTGTGTAATGGGTTTTCCAGCAACAATTACAAACTACTTTTCTGTTATTGCAATTTTATCCATCAACTGAAATTGAGTTTTCATTACACTTTGACAGAAAAGCTGTCTACATTTTAGAAAAATCCAAATAAATACACTTATATTGCAGCGCAAGGAACTTAGCACAATGTCTGAGGGGTCTCTTCTTTTCATATCTACTGTTTCCCTGCCTGGCTGTGTTATATTTGGCATAATGAGCTTGGGAAGTATTTCCATCTAGCTGTATATTTTATCTGACAGACTCCCATATCATGCAGTAGTGCTCACCAAGACTCAGACATTCCTCTTTGTTTTGTGCAGGTCCCATCAGATGTACTACATGTTTGGCTTCCTCTTCCTTGTCTTCATTATCCTGGTCATCACCTGCTCTGAGGCCACCATCCTCCTTTGCTACTTCCACCTGTGTGCAGAGGTAAACAGGGAGAACAACACTGTAAAAAGTGTCAGAGGCTGATGGAATCTGTCAACAAGCGGGGGTTAAAATAGGTTAAATAGCCTGATGCCTCACCAATGTGAAAAATGAAGTGCAAAACAGCCATCGCTGTTTCATACATCAGTGGACTAATTTTCTCAGGTCTTTGGACGAGGGACAAGATCAAAGCCATCATGGGAAACCCCTCTCACCCTCTCCACAAGCAGTTGTGGCACAAAGCAAGAACATCTACTTTATATAAACATTGTGTCCCCACAGAGATCTGCACTCTACTGAGTGCATTCATCTAGTTAACATCCTTGTAATGTTGTTTTATATATTATATTTATTTATATATTATACTTTTTTTTTAACTGCTACCATTACTGGTATTTTTGTATTGAAGCTGCTGAAAGCTGACATTTTTTGCTGATGTTCAGTATATTTAAATTTAACTAGTACAAAAAGTACAAGTGCAAAAAAAAAAAAAAGTCTCAGAAAATACCAAATCTTGTCAAAACTCTGCAGACATAGTCTGGTCATTTTTGCAGTATCCAACTCAGGCTGTGTTTGTCTTCTCTGTAGGACTACCACTGGCAGTGGCGTTCCTTCTTGACCAGTGGCTTCACTGCAGTGTATTTCTTGGTCTATGCCATCCATTACTTCTTCTCCAAGCTGCAGATCACTGGACTGGCCAGTACCATACTGTACTTCGGATACACTATGATCATGGCTCTCATCTTTTTCTTATTCACCGGTAGGTATACTAGAAGGGACTGGGGTGATTGTGTTTCTTACTTTGGATGCACATGATCATGGCTGTCATCATCTTCATGTTCTCAGTGTGAGAGCAGATGCAGTGGACATACAGAGGTGAAAATGGTCTCACTCTGGGTAAAGGCCCATTTATGCTCAATGTTAAATACGGATCCGGATACAGACGGAGCCTTCTGTCCGTGCTCCGCATTCATTTCATCCGATTTCTGCACATTTCCATAAAGCTTATGGATACGGGCCAAACGGAGCAGTACCACTGGAAACCGTGGGGGCAGTGTTGCTGTCACTACCCGATACGTAGCTCTAGTGAGACACAAAGAAGAAATAAGACTGCCGGAACTTTTTGAGGAAAGGCTGTGCGAGTTGGTGAGAAACTATAAACATCTCTATAAACATAAACTATAAACCATAAATAATCTCAACATATCAATATCTCCTCCACAGTCACCATGTTTGTTTTTGAGTTTGTTGTTTCATAAACTTTTGACTCTGGGCTGCCCCCTGGTGGATATATTGGTTAAAATCCATGCCAACGTAAAGGATGCATGGAAGTATGTGGGCAGTGACGGTAACATTGTTTGAAACGGACGTACACATTTTCATACGTAAAGGGAGCATAAATGGGCCTTAAGTCAGAAAAAGGGTATTTGGCACAAAACGTTGGAGTATTGCTTTAAAACCCAGATGGCTGCAGCAAGCCCAGGCAAGTACTCTGTGGGTTGTTGAAAGGCATTCTGGGAGATGTACGAAATCACTAACTGAAATAGAACTAGATAAGGCAGATTGTGGGAACCTTAATAATGTCAGAAAAGTCAATTACAAAACTTCTCGCAAAAGAAGAGCGGATGGAATTTTCCTTTAAGTAATTGCAGTTAAAAATTCTTCTCCTCCTGTTCCTTGTTCTTCTTCTTCTGCTTATTCTTCCACTCCTCCAGAGATTCATATTTGGCCTTATTCATACAAATGCTTGGACCCCGGTCATTGCCGCTTGCGGCTGTATTTATTATTGTTATTCTTAATATTCTTAGTATTATTTTATTTATTTATTTATTTTTATTTTATTTATTTTTTACCAAGCCACAAATCTTCTTTCAAAGGCAGTGGCTTGCTTGAAAGCAAACAATTTGTCATTACAACATGCAGACAATATTTTGATTGTAAGCTTGTGAAATTGTGATGGGCAAGCCATGTCATGTGATTACTACCGTAGTTTTCTTTTTTTCTCCTGCCCCACAATTCCTACTGTTATATTTTTGCATTGCAATTTATTGAATTTTGTTATATTTTCCCATCCCTGCTATCAAGTTGTTTTAAAAAAAATGGATTGCCCTCAATAATGAATGGATTGGGAGTGTCTTGTAATATTTCTGTGTCCCCACACAGAAATATTAGTCATTTACCACTGTTGGACAGAAGAAACCTCACTCAGTGTGCCTTATTGTGTATTGTCTTTATGCTCAGGTACGATTGGCTTCTTTGCCTGTTTCTGGTTCGTTACCAAGATCTACAGTGTCGTCAAGGTGGACTGAAGACTACAGACATGCTGTGGACTACAGACAGCTGGACTTTGCTCTTCTTCCCTTCATCCCCTTCCAGCATACACCACTGTCAGTGTGAACTGAAACATCGCAACCTCAAGACAAATGCTGCTCTTCACCTCCTTCCATTTTCTCAACCAGAGTGGAATCTGTCACTCCTTTCTCTCTAAAAAAAACCCGCTGCAACGATCATTACAGTTTTGTTTTCTTTTGTGTGCCTGAAGCATTGATATGGTTGGGTGGATCGATGTTCATACTGGTTGTTAGTGATTTTGCGTGTACATATGTGCATGTAATCTGAATGAAATTAGTCACCAATGTACAAGCTTCTTCTCTTCTCTGTGTCCTGCAAATGGAGAGTTGGGTCGCCCAGCGCTACGACAGCCAGAGTCTCATAGCAATGTGCTTTGCCCACATCTGCTGTCATTCAAAGCCTTTTAAGGTTTGCTTTGCAGTCCCTCCAGCAGTTTGTAAATTGTGTGTGTGTGTGTGTGTGTGTGTGTGTGTGTGTGTGTGTGTGCATGTGTGTGAAAATTGTGACAATTGTTAATGGCTACCTTCCTAGACCTTTTGTGTTAAAATTCTACTTGTCAAACTAGCAGGCCTTGTCACTGTTTTAAATAAGTTTTTGTATGCAGCAGATTGCTGCAGAAGCTTTAGCTTTTCTACACAAGGAAAGTCTGATGGCATCCATCAGGCCAGGCAGGGTGAATCGATTTTAAAACACTAGCTACCATCTTCCAAAATGCTGTGCCTTTAAAAGGGCATGAAGTGATATTTGACCACTGTTCACTTCAAGTGGCAACTGGTAGAAATTACAACAACACTGATAGAACTACTCTCCTGTTTAAGTGTCTGGCATGGCCCACCCTCCTGCCCTGTTCTTCATTTAAGGTGGTCTATAATGGACCCAAACTCTGTGTGCGCGTGTGTGTGTGTGTGTGTGTGTGTGTGTGTGAGAGAGAGAGAGAGAGAAAGGTGATCGTAGAGTCATTGGTACTGATCAACAACGTTCCCAACCCTACACTGATACATAGTGGTCATTTTGTGCTGTGGGACAGTAAAGACCTTACCTGTTGCTACATTAATAGTCTCTCAAGCCAGATGTGTTGGCTCCCGCTATTTCCAAATGCTTCTGCCTAACAGTCTGTACTTCTAAAGTGCTGAAATAGCAAAACAAGGTGTATATCTGGTCAGTTCCTCACTTCTGTATCCCCTGTGCAGAGAATTTTGATTCAACTCTTGCTGAACTGCAGAAGAAGTCCACATCTTGCACGATGTTCTTCCTCACCGCGAAGACTTTTACGTCTTTCGGTGTCTTCTTTCAACCAGTTTCATCGCGTATCATCCATGCTAGCTAGTTGTCTCGATTGTTTCCAAGGGAAATACATTTTCGTGAACATTGTGTCATGGTTGGTAGAATACTCTTCCGGTACGAAGAGTTTTTCCAGTGGAAAATGACAGCTTCCTCAATTCCATACTTTGTTGCATTCAAAGACTGTGGAAGAGAATGTCTGGCTTGAAGACGACTACATGAAAGGATAGTTCTTTTTGTTGCAAACCTGGCCGTTGTTTTTCTTGTTTTTGCCACGATGATTCTGTTTCTTCACTTACCAACTGTAGAGCTTTCATACCTTCAGGATGCCGAAGCGCTGCTGCCCCATACACATCCACAGGATTAAACCAAGCTCCAGTAGTTGAAGCTCCAAAATTACAACACATTCTTTCAGCACAACAACACTCACACTTTTAAGTTTTTAATAATGCATCCTTTTCTAATGTCACACATCTCTTTTGTTTCCATCACGTTCAAGTTATGTTGGTAGGCTTTTGTTCTATCCATCCAGTTGATCTATCTATCCCGCATCCAAAATCAATTGTGTATGAACTTAAAGTCAAGTGTAAATGGTTACAACACATACTTCTCGCTTTTGGAGAGTGTCACTGGTTGTGAATTTAAGTGGTAATGTTTTTTATACCTTAGGACATTGGTGGGATTTGTCACTATTGTACTGCTTTTGTTCACACACTTCCAATTTGTGTCAAGTGGGTGACATCACAGTTTACCAAAAAGTCCCTAAAATCCTATTTTTAATTAGGTTGATGTAGATCTGTTTTTCATAGTTTGTATATGAAGGCAGATTCAATCTAGTCAGCTGATAACTCGCGTTCGTTAAAATAATGTATCTGATACTGCAATATATCGAAGCTTCAGGCAATGAATACACAGACCTTGGATGTAGGAAGGTCACATTGTAGTGTGTTACTGTGTTGATGTCATCAGTTTTTGGATTCAAGTGTTAGAGCTAACTTTGGCCCTGTGCACTGGTCAGCAGCTCTCCTGGCAGCCTTTAGGTCTCAAAGCTCTACAGTGAAGTAAGCCATGAAATTTGGAATACAATCAAATGTCATGATGGAAAAAATTGTGACGCTAGGATAACAACACCCAGGTTGAAAATAACAGGAATTATCCTTTAATACACAGTAGCAGTCAAAAACATGGATTTTGTCACATTGCTGTGTATTACAAAGCAGTAAAAAAAAATTTATTTTTTATTTTTTTTTGGAGAGCGGCTGATGTCTTGGCGCCAAGCATTAAATGGATGTACTCTGTCATCGCTTTTCCAGTCTAACGATCTTGTATTTGGCAGTTGAGACAGAAGGAGAAGTTTTCAGGCCAGCTTGTATTTCTTTTGTTTGCTCTGACTGTCAGAGCAGCAGTTTCCTCTTCCTCCCATTTCGCTTTCTGTAGAACTCAGTCGGGTTTGTGAAGTGGCTCCGTGAAGCAACCCAAACATCAGCCGTACATCACAGAGTTTCCCCTGACTTAGAAAAAAAAAAAACTCTGCAGTGTTGGAAACATTGATTGTAAATAGATAACTTTTTTTCTAAAAGCTTTGTGCAGTTGGAATGGAAAAAATACGAATGAATGGAGTTGTACCTGTTACCATGGAAACACTATGGTTCTTTCTGATTTGTGGTTTGATCTTTTTGCTTGTGGACAGAGGATTAACCAGCTTGGTCTATGTTATTTAACTTTGTATTTTTTATTTTTTTATTTTATTTTATTTTTTTGTATGATTTCTTTGGCCTGGATTCTGGTGCCTGGTCCTCAGCAGCTTCAGAAAACGGTTTTGTCCTTCTGCCTGTCCTCTTACTTTACACCTTATCTTGGAGTACCTGTTGATTGTACATGGCTTCATCTTTGAGCATCATGAAAAGAATTCTGATATGGGCTCCTCATCACTGATCTTTAATTATATTATAGATCATTGCTCCCTGTTCAAGTCAAATGACCATCTGAACCACATAAACTGGTCCCTGATCAGCAGTGTAATTGTGTTCCTTTATGAACACAGACCAGAAGGAACAAAAGACATGTAAATGTGGTTGAGGTTATATCAAGCACCATTCATTTATTTATCCCTCCATCCATCCATTTGTTCAGCCTAACAGTTTTTTTTGTATATACATGTCACTCATAAACAATCATAAATTATCCTACATTGATCCTTGA
>OMKZ01042754.1:0-11830 GCA_900302535.1 Neoniphon sammara
GGCCTGAAGGGAGACCTGTCCGGCCGCTACTACAGCCTGGGAGAGATGACAGAGAGAGAGCAGCAGCAGCTTATTGATGTGAGCGGACAAACACACGAGCACACACACTCGAAGTCAAGGTTGATGTCTGTACTGTAATGACCCCAGAACACTAATGTCCCCGGGTTCCTTTGTTCCTTTACCGGCCAATCAGGAGCACTTCCTGTTTGATAAACCTGTATCACCTCTGCTCACGGCAGCTGGGATGGCCAGAGATTGGCCTGATGCCCGTGGGATCTGGTAAGACTAGGAGAACCTAGGTACAACAATAGTCTTGCTTTCATAGTAAAGTGAGCAAATAAAACCTGTAGTCCCTGCATAGTGGTAGAATGGCCAGAAACATAGCTACTTAAACAGGTGTGCTTCAAGTGTTTCGTATGAAGGCTTCCTGAGGAACAGTGCTCATTCTCATTTGTGCAACACGTAAAGGATTTGGTCAAAATAGAAAACAGCAACGCTCCCCCCTACGACCCTCTTCATGCTGTGGGCAGTTTTTGCTTAGCGTTTAACATGAATATGAAGAACCTAATCACTGGGATTCCTATTCTTTGTGATCATATTCAACTTGTAATGTATGCCTATGAGAATAGCAGTGTTTTCCAGGATGACAATTCCCAATCAGTAAGGCACTAAAACTCATGATGATGATAGGCAGTGCTTTCACTATACCCAGATGTGATATTTGCAGAAGATTTATGGGAGATTTGGGATTAGTGTCCATAGTGTCCAACATTTAGCATCACCTTTATAAGGTTGGAGGGCCAACATGATCAGGCAGAGCTCCATTTGCTGCATAGAATTGTGTAAAAACAGACTATACAGAAACCATGACCGTGCCTCTATTGAGGCATGGTTTAAAATCATGGCTGAAAGAGCACAAAACAGCATTGGAGAAACCCTGTTACTACTACAAATCTAATAGTGTTTCCGGTATTTTATTCACACCTTGTTTTTCTTGTTATTTAGTCCATTATAAACCCACTAGCTGTATCCTGACCTGTTGATCTTACAGTCCTTGCAGCTCCTGCAGACCCAAACTCCTGAAGATTTTCCTTCCTCCTTTTTTTAAGTCTCAAATATCTTTCCTTCACACTTTTCTAGCTACTGTAGCTAATTGATCAACATCCTCTGTCTGCCTTATTATGGATCCCAGTACAGTCCTGTGCAAGACACACCCACCAGAGTTATGGTTACCATTAGGGTTTAGTAAGGGGTTTTGTGGCTGGTTTAGTGAATAGGCAATAGGAGCAACAATTTTTTTGACCAATCACAGCACTTGTGGGCAGGTGTTGCCCAGAACTGTATTAGGATTCATAACAATGTCTTCTGTCCTCTGGGAATCCACAATATCCTTTCCTCATGCGTCTCCTCTTCCTTTCCTTCCATACCTCATGACTCCCACTTCAGGATCACTTCCTTTTCGATAAGCCAGTGTCGCCCCTCCTCACCTGTGCCTTCATGGCTCGTGACTGGCCCGATGCTAGAGGCATTTGGTATGCTGTATGAGCTATGCTGCCCCCCTTGTGTGTGTTTTTTCTTATACTGGATGATATTACCAACTCACATATCTTTTTTTTTTCTTGGTCAGATGACTAAATGTCACAGTTTGTCACAGCTGCTTGTGTAGATGTACTAGGATGGATTCTAAAACCCAGCTTTGTCTGTTGTCAGCATGCAAAAATGTAGACTTATACCGTGTGTGTGTGTGTGTGTGTGTGTGTGTGTGTGTGTGTGTGTGTGTGTCAGTCACTGGACTGGATTTGAACCTAAAATCAGTTCTCACTCTGCCTCTTTAATTGACTCAGGCACAACAATGAGAAGAACTTCTTGATCTGGATCAATGAAGAGGATCATACAAGGATCATATCCATGGAGAAGGGAGGAAACATGAAAAGAGTGTTCGAAAGGTTCTGCAGAGGTCTGAAACAGGTATGGGTACCTGTTTGTCATCGTATGCCATTATGTCACAGTCTTCTAAAATAATCTTAGTCTCAGTTTGTCCATTTGGGAAAACAAGTCCACTCAGCCAAACTCAAGTCAAGATTATTTTCAGTGCACTTTTAACAAACTGGAGTGTTGTAAAGTGCTTTATAGAAACGGTAAGACACAAAAACAGATAAAAACAAGGGCAGCAAAAACAATTGCATCCATCACAAACTGCAAAAAGCAGGGCCAGAGTTTGTGTTGTGTGGGTGTGTATTTGAGGGCCATTACTTCATGTCTTGAGAGTACCTTGTTGACAGATTGTGCTACAAATGTTCCCTCTGTTGTCACTGTGTTCCCATTATTTTAAAGCAAACAGTCTTTTCATGTGACTTTTAGGTGGAGCAACTAATCCAGGAGCGAGGCTGGGAGTTCATGTGGAACGAGCGTCTGGGCTACATTCTCACTTGCCCCTCCAACCTGGGAACTGGACTCAGGGCCGGTGTGCATGTTCGCCTGCCCCTCCTCAGCAAGGTAGCCCACCAAAATGCAACTCAAACAAGCTCAGGAGTGCACACACGCAAACACACACAAATGCATCCTTCCTGAAGTATTATCCTGATCTGATTGTGTGATCTTTATAACCCAGGACCCCCGCTTCCCCAAGATCCTGGACAACCTGAGGCTACAGAAGAGAGGCACAGGAGGCGTTGACACAGCCGCTACCGGAAACACTTTTGACATCTCCAACAATGACCGCCTGGGCAAGTCAGAGGTAAACAGCAAATGCAAGACCATGAGTAGAGGAGAGCAGATAAAGAAAGAGAGATAGATAGACACAAGAGGAAGAGACATTCAACAGGTGTGGGCTGTGATTAACCTGGCTCCCTGCTGTTCCAAACCAGGCAGGTATGGTGGTGTGAGTCGAACATGTTGCTGCCACCTGCAGATTTAAACTCTGCCATGCATGCAAGGGCAATTATAGCCAATCAGATGTCAGGAGGAGCTCTGCATGGGGCTAGTGGGAGGAGGTAGGGGGGAGTCCCTGCTGATTCTTGTAAACAGAGGTTTATTTTAGGCCACTGGCTCTCAACCATCAACCACCAAGATCCAAGAGTATGCAGGTTTCACTGCTCCAATTGATTTCACTGATTTGCAAACCTTCGACCAGAGAAAAGGAGCTAATTGGTGACATCAGCTGGAGTAGAGTTACTGATTGGTGGGAATGAAAACCTACATACTCTCAGGCCTCAGTGGCACATGGCATGGCACTATCAGTTATTGTCAGGGATGATTTGCATCAAATGGATTCATTCATTTTTCTCCCCTAATGGCTATTGGGGATTTTTGGGAGTGTTTTCTAGCCCATTATGAGGGATTAGGTCAAAGGATGTCATTTTGGCTTCTATAAACTGCAGGCCTGTAAAGCCCTTTAGATTGCAGACAGTGACAGTGTAAACAGGCTCTAAATAAACCTGAACTTGAACTTCTAGCTTGACCTATATGCCAGGGATAATGTAATTTTGACACTGTTTTCCATGCATCCACAGGTTGAGTTGGTCCAACTAGTGGTTGATGGTGTAAACTACCTAATTGAGTGCGAGAAGAGGCTGGAGAGGGGGCAGGACATCAAGATCCCGGCCCCCGTCGCTCAGTTCAGGAAGTGAACATCACCACCGCCGGGTACCCTGGGATAGAGCACGCCATCCAACCGCTGGTCGCTAAACTGTTGGTCTTATATGTACGAGATATTCATGGCATGTATAGGATTATATTGAAGCACATGAACAATAAATTCATTACATGTACATTAATTCTTCCCGCAATAAATTCCTTTTATGAATCCTACTGGTGGAGCAAGTTTGTCTTCATCGCCAGTGTTTTCCAGAAGTCTTACACTGGTAGTGTTTTGACCAATGATTAGGGATTCTGATTATTTAAAGTCGACAGTGCAACCTAACCTATGCATATCCAACCTAAGTTGGGGCAGGACATAATCACAAATTATTGAAAAGAAAACCATATCCACACGCTGTATATAAAAACTCCTGCACACCACATAATAATTGTGCAACATTTTGACAGCTACTGTAGTCTTTAGTCAAAGATTTTGATTGTTTAAAATAAATTTCATTAGTGCTATTGTCTGTGTGTCTATGCAGGCAGAAGTATGATATTGCTTGAAACTTGAGAAATGTAAAAATAAAACAGTGCTTGTTAATCAAATCTAATCAATTCCCATTTATTTAAACTGAAAGTTACACAGAAATGTTGCAATACACTCAGCACAAACTTTAATTGCAATAGCAATCATAAAATCATAATAAACACAAAAAAGACAGAAGAACGATACAAGGACAGTTCAGAATGGAAAACCAAACTGGCAATGATAAAAGAACAAATTACACAGCACCACAAGTGTACTCTCTCTCTCTCTCTCTCTCTCTCTCTCTCTCTCACACACACACACCACACACACACACTGGATCTCCTGCTGCTAGATCCTTCTCTTCCCCACACAGAGAAGCTGTGGCCAACAGCCAGGCTAGAGTAAGATGGAGTTGGATTAGACATTGATGTTATGACCTGCCTGATTCTATAAGTAAATTTAGGGCGTTCCCTGCCAGTGGATGGATTACCCTCATCAGATGTCTACAAGATAGTTGTTTACCTGGCATTCACCAGTGGCTAGACCTTAGCTCATTGCTATGGAAGGGCCTTAATCCAGGAATAAAAGGCCAAGCTCATTACTGACAGACACCACACAAGCAGAGGTGGCTGGTTTACTCTATAGTATAGACATACATCCCCGGGTGAGAAATGAGGTTAATAATTTGTAAATAAAGGCGTTCTGCCAATGGTAATGAGTGTTTACATTATTTGGGTGAATGGTCCCTTTAAATCTTGATGGTCGGTGAGCTAAGAGTCTTTCTGCGTCTCTCTTCCTTTTCTGGCAGCAGATTAATGACGTAGATCTAATAATGCTATTAAATACGAAAGAGCTCTGAAACAGTGTGTGTGGGTGTGCGTCCGTGTGTGCGTCTGTGTGTCTTAGCAAAGAATTAATGCTGTAATTATTGCAATCCAAATGAGGTTAGGCTTTATTTGATGGACACTAAAATTGGATTTTCTGAACAGGGACAGTGAATAGCCAGAACATACTTCACACAGTAACAATAGTAGTTAATTGGTATTCACAACCACTTAAAGTGTATACGTCAGCCTATGCAAAGGGACTAGATTATATGTAGTGCTTTTAGTAAGCCTAAGTGTTTACAAGAGGCTCTTTTCACGGCTGTATTAAAATATTCTGCTGAGATCATGGCAATAAAACTGAGACTGAGGGAACAAACAAAGCAACTGGGTAAACACAGGATTGTACCATTTTGAAATGTGCAGGTGTGTCTCCTTCAGTCGCACATCTACATCTTTCAGCTGCATGGGACTGAAGTGTTTTGGCTCCACGCCTTGCACAAATAGAGGACAAATATGTAGATTCATCAGAAGTTAAATAGTAGATTGAACAAACTCTTATGAACAATGGAATACCTTTGGGAAATTGATTGATGATGGATTGGTAGAACTGCAGAGTTAGTTAAGGTGAATAGTTGATTAATGGAAACTCTCCAAACCAGAGCTGCACAATAAACATATTTGAGGAGTCATGAGCTATTGAGTTTAGGCTATATAAGACGAGGCAAGGTGGAAAATTTTATATTTGACACCACACGGGTTTGACGAATTTTCAGTCTCTCTGCACGTTTTCATTTATCCAAGAAGTCAAAATGAAGACGTGTGTGTCTTTGGTTTTCATTTGTATGACACTGTCAACCGGTAAGAACAGTAAAGAGATGTCATCATAGTGCAGAAACTGCAAAATCAAGTTCATGTTTTTTGTCAGCCTTTGTGAAAATGTCTCACTCTCATCTGCCTGCAGTGTGCGGGTTAAAGTGCTTCACCTGCTGGAACGCTAATCCTGGTTCCTGCACTCAGATATGGAGCTGCCCTGCAGGTTACGACCGCTGCTCCACCACCATCGGTGAGTTCAAACTAAATCTAAGTTTCAGAAAATACAGCACAAGGGAGTCATGATCTATACTGTTGTAGTATTAATCTATACTGCAGCCAAGGCACGCCTAATGAAAAGCATGGGCTGAATTTTAATGGTCTCCATGAACAGACTGATTATCATCAAATGTCTAAATTAGTTCCATATTACATTTTTTTCCTGAAACTTCCTTTTCCCTTTTCTGTTGCAGCCACTGAAAATCTGATCACCAAAGAATGCATGAGAAGTGATATGTGCAGCAGAGTTGAGTCCATGGGGCTCAGATGCTGCGACGAAGATCTGTGTAATGGAGCTAAACACACTGCAGCCAGTGGCACCTTCCTGCTGGTGTCCCTAGCCTTCATCACACTCTTCCTTTGATGCCTAACTATCCCAATTTTTACATCCTCAATCTGTAAAAATTAAAGTTTTCTGGGATGATTTAAGTATTTTAATGTCACTGAGGGAAGTTAGGAGTTATTGAAGAGTGTTTTGAGCAGCGGGGGTTGTGGAAATATATTTGGAGACCATTTAAAATTTAAAATCCCTGTGGATTTTCTTAAATTTGCTTCTTACATCACAGATCTATCATTAATCTGTTGATTCTTTGTATAGTCTGAATTCCTCTTCTGAATTTTACTCACCTTAAAAAAAAATCACAGCACCGTCACTGCTGAAATATTTATGTTTGCTGTATCTAGGTCTAGGCTGGTACCAAACATAAAGTGATGTTTCGCTAAAAATATAGATTGGTTGAAAATGACAAGTAAATGACAAGCTAGACCATTTACTGTCCGAGTTCACCAGCTATTTCTCTATGTATTAGCACTACTATGTACTACTGTGTCCTTTATGTCTAAAAGTAAAAGCTCAGAACATTACAGGTGCATATATTCTTTCAATTTCAGAAGCATAGATTTAACAGGATTTTTTTTCACACTGGAAACAACAAATAATCACAAGTTGCAAAATTTGTTTGGAAAAACTGCCATTATAACTGATCACATAAAATTATAATGGATCCTGTGGTGTATTTGATGAAACCAGGCACTAGAGGGCAGACTAAGCATGAAATTTCAAGTGGAAGTTTCAACGACTGTGGGGAGAAAAAAATCAGAACAATTTGGACTCAAGGAGCAGTATGGATCAATACAGAAAAAAAGAAAGTAAGAACACCAGAGCAGTAAAATATTCAAGTCAGATATCTGAGTTTCTTCAGAGTGAAAGGGTTTCTCAGTGTCAACATGCAATACCAGCTTTCTTTGTAGACAAATATTGTTTCACACACTCTGCAGAACCACTTCAGACTTTATTTACCCGCAGGAAATTCATGACCACGCACTTCTTTTTCTCAAGCATACAGTTGACTTTCTACACACTTGTACTACTTCACTGCACTTTATGTCTTGTTACACATTGTCTTGTCAGTACTATTGTATTACCTGTGTAATATAATAGTGTGTAAAATAATACCATAGTGTGTAATTACCTGTGAAATACAATAAAAAAGAACGTCACTTGTTTCTTCTGTCATTACCATCTCTTGCATATAGCTGATATCATATATCATATCACTGAAATAAAAGACAATGATGCAAATATTTTCTTTGTGATCTGAACTTCTTTAAGAGAGACAGTAACATACCATCAATGTGTGGAATCTAAAGGTTTTTTTGTCCTTGCTTTCCTTTATTCATTTATGTCATTTATGTCAAGTATAAACACCCCTAAACTCCTAAACTGAATGAACATGCAGTATGTACGTAAATTGCTCAACCCAACAATTCACTGAAGTAACTACACAGGATAATTCAAAAATAATCACAGATGCTCTAATTTACAGTAATGTTATAGAAAGTAATCAGTAATCAACCTAAATGACAGTTTCATTGAATAATCCAGCCAATATTTATCATAATCCACTTGTTGTAATTAGTGTTTATTAAAGAACAGATGAAGTACAGGATATACACTCAACATGCCTGCTCCACTTACTGGGACTCTATTGTCTTATTTCTCAGGCTACATTTTGCATGATAACTCTTAACTTTTAAGTTTCCCTTTCCTTCAAGTAACTGTTGAGTATTTCTTGTGGCAAACAGACACCCAACTTGTTTTCTTTTTTTTTTTGCCATCTAACAAAAAACTGAGTAACTTGTATGCCTCTGCTTAATTCTCCTTTTCACTGGCACTATCAGTGAGAATATGAACTTAGATTGAGGTGTTTCTCATTCACTTTGAGAAAGAAAATTGCCTTCATGTTATGTCTCGGACAATTAACCTCCACTGTGTGCAGGTAGAGTGTGCAACGCAGTGACCCTCATTCATTTTTCACTATATCTCTGCCAAATGAATTGTGATAGTAACTACCTGCAACCACACCGTATTGCCCTTGTGAACTATGTGATAAGAAAAAGATGAGAAGAGGTAATAAGAAAAGTCAACACATATCATGTATAATCCCTTATATCTCATTGTAGATTTTGAAATGGTTTGGGATTCCGGAAATGTCCAATAGTAATGAGAGAGAGAGAGAGAGAGAGAGAGAGAGAGAGAGAGAGAGATGCAACAAAGGGAGTACCAGAGTGTGTGCCATTTATTAGCTTTAACCTCAGTGAACACACCCTTGATTTTCCCTTAAATTTATCCTTAAAACCACTTGAACCATGGATTTTCCCTTAAATTCCTTCAAAATTTGATTTTTTCCCATATTGTATGACAATGTCATATATTCACTCTATATTTGCAAGGTTTTACTGAAGCTAAATTACATTTACACTGAGTGAAATATTCAAATCCAAGATGCCGTTGTTTTATGGCTGCACCATAACATCAAATAGAAAATATTTGCATCTTGTTCATCATTTTATACACATTTCCCTGTAATTCAGTAAAATTTATTTCATATCTTTGAAAGCCTTGGGATCTCACTGATGAGTCAGAACTGAAGGGGTATAACATAATTTTAAATATGATTATTTAAAAATACAAAGGTGAATGGCGGTTTGAATATGAACTTGGAAGCAAAATACTTTTCAGTTGTGGCATAATATTTACTGTTTGGTGAAACGATAATGATTAGTGATGAAAGTGGTCAAACCAGCTGAATATCTGTAACCAACAAAGACAGAAGCATCATAACCTCAAAGCTCAGTGAAAAGACAGATACTAAAAGAGCTCAAAATACATCCAGGCACAAATACATACAGAAGATTTACTGGAGAGACTAGTAGCTCAATGTCTATTTCACTGCAATGTTACCCCAGTGGAATCTAAAGACAGAGAGAGAGAGAGGAAGTAGACTTAAATGATGAAGACCCTTTGAGGCCTACATAATATGGGGAAATGCTGTAGTGATTCCCACTCTGTACTCATCAGCCACTCCAGTGTGTCTAATGTCTTAAATAAACAGAATTTTCTGTTTCTGTTACTCCAACATGAATAAATAATAACTAAAGGATGTCCAACTCTGCACGGGGTCACATCTCATGCACAAGGACTTGTGACCTCTAAAAGTGACAAACTCATTTCCTTTCCAGTTTGTAATTGCAAGCTGCTATAAATACATTATAGAGTATGTATGACTGCAAGAAACAAATAATTAGACTTTATCCCTTTCGATGGCATCCAAAGTGTGTTCCATTCTCTAATGAAGACTGAAAATTGCAACACATCCGAGCGAAAAAAGACATCCGCTGGTTTAATTGAATCATCACGGCTGAGCAGGTTTGAGATTAATTCCTCGTAAGGAGAAGATCAAAAGCGAGCCAGTTAGAAGGATGTCGAGGGGAATAAGAGCAGTGAGGCTTGTGGGATAATCCCATTAAGAGCCACACATTTATTCATACTGAGGATTCAGAGCTGAGAGAGACTGTACAGTATGAAAGGAGTTAGTCACCGACTGGAGAGGGGTCACAAACAAAACTGGTATCTTCAGAGTTTCGGAACATCTTGGTGTGTTTTTGCACGCTCGCAGAGTAAGCCTTTTTAATTACGATTTTAAGCGCTGATCAGCCATCATAAAACCTATTTCAGATTTTGTCTCTGGAACAGATTGGATTAAATGAAATAAAGGAAATACATGCGTCACTGCGTAATGCTGATTGCCAAGGACATATTTGAATACATTGGGATACACACACACACACACACACACACACTTATTCCAGGATATATATCAATGGTTTTCTCTATGGCTACACTCCTGATTGTCCTGGTTTAATCTGGACTGTACGCAATGTGTGAAGCATTTCTGCTTTCCTTTTCAGTGTTTGCTACATTTGTCTTGTGTATTTGTCACTTTTTACCATTTCACCAAGTATAATTAATTTTAGCAGCAACAAACTTTCCACTCTGCAAGGTCACATACTTGCTGTCCAAGTCCCCCTAGCAAGAAGTTGTTGATTTTAAAATACCACATGGTGCTTATCAAAACCATACGTCATTGAGGGGGGGCAGTGGCCTAGACTTTGAAAATCTGGGTGGGGAATGAGAATAAGAAACTTCTCCCTTCCTTTAAGCGAGGCAGCGAAACCCTGTTGCTCAATGGCAGTACAGGACACTGATTGGACTAGGCAGCTCTTGGGTGGGAATGTTTACAACTGTCTTAATGTTAAGCAATACTGCTGAAAAAGAAATATTTTGCTGGGTAAATAAAGGTAAAAAAAAAAATCCAGTACAACAGAAGTATTACATATTTAGTGCTGGACTCTAGACTGAAGATCATGCTTGCATTTTCACTCCTGCAGAAAACACAGTAATGATGTGGTTATGGGCAAGTGGATGTACTGTATGGTAATGCATTAGTAAACCAAAGGTGACATGCAGCCCTGTCATCAAATGGAATAAGACTCAACAGCAGAGCTCAGAAAAACAGAACATTAAAAAGTGCTTTATCATGCAAGTCATATTTATTTTTAAGCTGTAAGGGCAATAGAACAGAATAGAAACAACAGCTGAAACGTAAAACCTCCCAAAGAGCACTGCAACTGATATGAACAAAGGGCAAATTAGAGAGTTTTTGATACAAATGTGCTTGCCAAAAAACATTACACATAATTTCACCAAAAAAAAAGGTAAAAATGAAAAAAACAGAAATCATCCCACACAGCTAAGAACCATTTCAAGGAAAATGTGATTAATAAAAAATAATAATAATAATAATAAATCTTTGAATAAATATCTTTTGATGAAAGCTAACATAATTACATACCTAATAAAATATTTGGCAAAAACAATACAACATTTTTATTGAAGGAAGTAGTCAAATGGGATGTTAAATTGGTGGATTTACAGGGGGATGGATGACTGTATACTGTGTGTGTATAGGTGCATGTTTGTGTGTGTGTGTGTGTGTGTGTGTGTGTGTGTGTATGTGATCTCATTCCGCAGTGCAGAAGTCATCCAGACTGTTCTCTCTGGTTTTGGGGAGCTCGCCGTGCTCCAGTAGTCGGTATTGGAAGGAAACACGGTTGATGTAGTTCCCACTGGACACCAACCTCACCACCGAGTTATCACAACCAATCTTCATCTGGGCTGCAGAGACATAAGCAGAGCCAAAGATAGAAACAGGCATTTTACACTGGAACACATGAAACAATCTTGATGTTCATTCTTGAGTCTGATAAATAGCTAGATAAGACAATGCAGAATAGAATAATGCAGCATAAAATAGTACAAGATAGTGTATAATATTTTATAGTATAGTGTAATCTTTTTCTGCATGCCAGCCATCATGTACACCAATATGGATGTTAGTGATGAGCCAATATCTGCCAATAATTGGCAGAAATTGGCAGCTAAACATATATATCAATACAT
>OMKZ01042758.1:0-13035 GCA_900302535.1 Neoniphon sammara
ATCTACGTCCCTAACTCTGGCCAAGAGGATGCCGACAAAGACGGCCATGGAGATGCCTGTGACGAAGACGCAGATGGTGATGGCATCCTGAATGAGCAGGTTGGTGGAAATGGTGTTAAAGGTGCAATATGCAAAATTGCTGAGGATCCATTTAGATTAAAATGACAAACAAATGTGGAATAAGCATGTCAATTGATGGTTGAATTTCATCGCCAGCCTGACTCACTGATAGATTACATGCTTATTCCATTGTTTATCAGTTGAGTCTAAACAGTCCTCACTTCAATTGATCCCGAGCAGTTTTGCAAAGTGCACTTTTAAGAAATTCACATGCAAGCATGCACACACATACACATGCCATCACCCACTTACATCCCAAGCACACACACACACATTTGCACACTGATGCACTCACACCCATATAAAAATGCACCATATGATGAATGAACCCTGTCTATGCTATCCCAGGACAACTGCTGGTTAAAGCCCAACGTGGACCAGAGGAACAGTGACAAGGACGGCCACGGCGATGCCTGCGATAACTGTCGCACAGTGGAGAACCCAGACCAGAGGGACACTGACAGTGACGGCAAAGGGGATGCCTGTGATGACGACATGGATGGAGACGGTAGGAAGAGAAACGGCATCACTAACACTCAGAGATAGCTCGCATTATATAACAAGGGACATCACAGGCACAGGCTGCTATGGCTTCTTACTGTGCCCTTTCATTCACCCATTTCAACCATATACTCATACATATAAATCTTTAATTATGACTTCAAACATCTCTTTAAAATATTGCACAGATGTATAACTCTGTATCCATGTGGTGGATAGGGCTCTAGCCTCGCTTTTATAAACCAGCTCTAGCTAAGCCATGGAAAGCAGCGTTGTACAAAAACAGCAGTCTGAAGATAAACATTAGCTTTGATCCTTCACATGCTATGATTACACCGGAAATAAGTTTTTCCTCTCTCTCTCCCTTTTTTCTCTATCCCTGCTACTTGACCTTTATTCATTGTTTTGCTGCTGCCTCCCTATGATGAATGAAAAATGGCATCTGAGCTGAAGCTGGTGTTCACTCACATGGCAAATGCAACAGTGCATCCTAGTGGTCAAAGTATAAACAGCATGCCATGTAGTCCTACAGTTGACCATAATGAAGTGATAACAAGTCATTTTTTTATGTATTCAGTCATCATTAATAAATTAATTATGTGGATGATAATAGTATTGATGTAAATGTCTTACATACAGTTGCTTTTGTTGAAATTATTCAAAGTTTTTGTCAAGAAAATTTCTGAATTCATTTAAAATTATAACATAAAAACAGAAGAATAGCTTGAGTAAATACTTGCCCTATTATTTACTTTAAAAAAAATGCAAAGTTTTTATGATTTAGTGGACACTCCAAAATCTCCCAATATACTATTCATTCAACATTTTCGGCAGCATCCTTTGAAATAATTTCATTGGCCAGTATCATGACTACATGTGGCAAAAGCCCCTGTCTAATCCTAAAAATACACTTATATCAGTTGTTACAAGTCAAATAACAGTATTGTAAATGATAATTTTCATTGTGCTCACTACTACCCATGTCTAAAAATGAAACTTGCCTCAGTAAAAATTTATCAGGGAAAAGTGTAAGTACAATTTTAATCCTGAAAAAGTAGCAGAGAATTAGTTATATTCCCACCTCTGAATGCACTTATAATAATATGCTATACAGCCTGTATAATCATCATGTATTATAAATCAAATAGGTCAAATCTCTCTCAGTGAACAAGGTGGATTTTACTGTTATGTGACACTAACCAAGTCTTTTGGCTAACTGGTGACAAGGCCTGAAAAACTTCCTGGACAACTGCCAGCGTGTGCAGAACAGGGACCAGCTGGACCGGGACGGAGACGGAGTGGGAGACGCCTGTGACAGCTGCCCTGACATCCCAAATCCAAACCAGGTCAGGGTTATAGCCTTAACAGACCACCAGGCCCAAGCTCAGATCAGGCCCAGAATAGATGCATTGATATAGATACAAGCAGACAGACAGACATATTGACAGACAGATGCCTGTGAGGGAAATTTTAATGAAGTGTCTGCTCTTGTTTCAGTCTGATATTGACAATGACCTGGTTGGAGATTCCTGTGACACCAACCAAGACAGGTAATATAAATATATTCTTCATAAACCCGTTTGCCTTAAAATACTGACAGTATGTTGTTTGTCAAGCTTAGACTTGCACACTCATAACATTGACATTATCACAGATAATGCCAGTGTTCTCATAAATAATCAAACTCAAAGTGCATTTCTCATGAAACTCTGTTTTACCTCTAGCCCAATCCAAACGCAGAAACATCCGCTTACCTTTTTATTAAATGTCACGTCATCTGATCGTCTCACTCTGTCATTTCCTCTGTAGTGATGGTGACGGTCACCAGGATACCAAGGATAATTGCCCCCTCGTTATCAATAGCTCCCAGCTAGACACTGACAAAGATGGGCTGGGTGATGAGTGTGATGATGATGACGATAACGACGGGATCCCTGACATCCTGCCACCGGGACCAGATAACTGCAGACTGGTACCAAACCCCGACCAGACTGATGACAACAGTGAGTGATAGTCTTGCTGAGACAGAAATAGCCCTCTCATTCTCATTCAATCGGAGTCTTTACAGTGGTCTGACTGGCATACTCAATATGAAAATAATATTGTAGATACCTTCACATGGCTGAAACATTGGTGTTCAGAGATAAATGGTCCAAAATTTCATCTATGGTAAATCATCCATAATCTCTTTGTAATGTTCCTAACTTTTGCTGCATTCTCAAGAACACATTTTTCCACAGCAGTCATATTGACATCAAATAGCAGGTAAACACAGGTGTTACTAATGACATTAAAGTTCTGTACCTAAATAGAACAGAACCTTAATTAATGTGATTAGTAACACCTGTGTTTACCTACTATTTCATGTCAAAATGTCTGCTGTGGAAAAGGTGTGTTTCACACAAATCAAGTGTGGTTATCTTGCAAATGGCAGCTCTGTTGGGCACAAGATGGATTTTTTCGCACCTGACTTTGTGCCTTGATTTATAAAAATAGGAGCCCTTGTTTTTCTGTTTGTTTCGTTGCCATAATCTAAACCCCTCTGCCCTCCCTCAGACGATGGAGTTGGAGACGTGTGCGAGTCTGACTTTGACCAGGACAAAGTGATTGACAGGATCGACAACTGCCCTGAGAACGCTGAAGTCACTCTGACAGACTTCAGAGCCTATCAGACGGTGGTGCTGGACCCTGAGGGCGACGCCCAGATTGACCCCAACTGGGTTGTTTTGAACCAGGTGTGATTATCATGCAGAAACCTAAGTCATGCACACTGAAATTGTGCAGCAAATAAACAAATTACAAAATTTATAATTAACACTGCTCTCTTTCTCTCACAGGGAATGGAAATTGTTCAGACCATGAACAGTGACCCCGGACTTGCTGTTGGTAAGTTTTATTTCCTCATTCATTTACCCCAATAAACACTGTGAACCCACATTTTATGCTAATTATATCCTCTTTTGCGTAGGTTACACTGCTTTCAGCGGTGTGGACTTTGAGGGCACATTCCACGTCAACACAGTGACCGATGATGACTACGCCGGCTTCATCTTTGGCTACCAGGACTCATCCTCCTTCTATGTGGTGATGTGGAAGCAGACCGAGCAGACCTACTGGCAGGCGACACCCTTCAGAGCTGTGGCTGAGCCTGGCATCCAGCTTAAGGTGAAAACACAAGTCATGTCACAAATAAAAAACTCATAGTCATCCCATCTGGAATCTATTTTTATCACTTCGCTCATATTTTCCACATTTTTGCCTTCCCTCTGCTTCCACATCCCCCTCACTTCTCTCTCTCTCTCTCTCTCTCCCACCAGGCTGTAAAGTCAAGGTCAGGCCCCGGGGAGCACCTGAGAAACTCGCTGTGGCACACGGGAGACACCAATGACCAGGTGCGTCTGCTGTGGAAGGACCCGCGAAATGTGGGCTGGAAGGACAAGGTGTCGTACCGTTGGTACCTGCAGCACCGTCCACAGGTTGGATACATCAGGTGAGAGGAAGATAAAGGCCTGGATATCTATTTACAAGAAATATCAGACAATATTAGCTGAAAATGAAAATGTCACATTCTGGAGCCACATAGTCTCCTTGCTGGAAAACCAACTCATCTCTTGGGTGACTCTTTATTTGATTCTTATTATTGTCTCAGTAAAATATATATATATTTGAAAAGGGTGTGATCCCCCCCAAAAGGGAAAAAACAATAAACAAACCTTCATATCTCTCATTTTATTAAGGGCCCGTTTCTATGAGGGAACTGAGTTGGTGGCAGACTCCGGTGTGACGATCGACACGACCATGAGAGGAGGTCGACTCGGTGTGTTCTGTTTCTCTCAGGAAAACATCATCTGGTCCAATTTAAAATACCGCTGCAATGGTAAGGAGAGGCTTTATCAAATTTATATGATATTTGAGTTAAGGTAACACAGCAGAAATATTGAGCTTGTTTTTTGGTCGCTGTTCTCAAGGCAATTTCTTTTTAATATCCTTCTCAATGACCTTGGTTAATCTGTGTCCGGGAAGTGGGCCAGTAATAGTATTTAAAATCTCAGCACTTCACTCTGTTGGTGCAAGAGCAAAATAGAAACTGCATTTGGCCTGACCTAACTCGGTGTTAAATTCTGAGCTTGACTCCTGATAGCAAACTTCTCACTTCCACAGACACCATCCCCGAGGACTTCCAGGAGTTCAGCACTCAGCACGGCGTTGACTCACTCTGAAGCTAAAACAGACCGGTGTGTGTGTGTGTGTGTGTGCATGTGTGTCTGAGTGTGTTATTTGTCTGTCTGACTGCGTCTGATGTGCCTACATGTGTGTGCATATGAGCACAATCTTTGTACTGTATGTGCATATCATCCTGTCTGTTTTCCCATTCCCGTTCATCTCTTAAGGACTCCAACTGAGGTTATAATATCAAATATATATAAGTTATAATGAACATTATCAAACATAACAAATGGCTTTTGGTGGACACTTTTATATTCTCAGATTTACAGTGCCATAAGTACATGTAGTTTTAGCCACAGGTGGCCTCAGTGGTGCCAGTTTTCTACAAATTTGCTTTTCATGCTTGACATTTTTCTTCATTCTTTAAACTCATTTTACATCATGATATATTAGGTATTCTCAAATTAAGGAAACACCATTATAAAGACCATAATGGAAGGTAAAGAAGAAGAAGAAGATAAAGAACACAAGCTCACTGCTTACACAGTACAATTTGGAATTTGAGGGGGGAAAAACTATAAAAATTATAATGCTATTTGCTCATAATTATGCAAAACACTTATGGTTAACATTGTAGTCATGCTACTCAAAGAACTGTCTGACCACATATATCTCGTACATGAGGATGTTTCTATCTTGAACGATGCTCCTATCTGGAAAACATTTTATCATGTAATGAAGGTGATCGCTCAGAAATAGGACCAGAAAATTTGCATCCCCCTCCTACGGGGAACTGGATTGACTTCACACCAGGAAACGCACATCACATGCTGTTGAGGGACTTTATATTGGTGTTTCCTATATTTTGACAATGATCAGGTTGTACAGCCTTTAAGATTCTTTTTCTATCAGCATGACTTTTTTACTCCTTTTGTGGAGAAGCTGAGCACATTGTAACTAACTGATTCAGATTGTACCTTCTCCACAGGAGATGACAAACTTATCATGAGTTTGTTTTTTATCATATGAGCCTTAGGACTGACCCTTACCTACATGTCTTGGTGTGATCGTGGGGGTGACTGGAAAAACCCTGAAAAGATCTTTAAGTTCTGCAGTGATTTCATATCTATGTAATCCACAGGCCTCTTTGGCCAATTAACTATAGAACTCTGAAATATTGAATTTCATGTACATGTTGATGTTTTTGAAATACAGTGTTATCGACTGAAAGATTTTAAATAAAGTCCTAAGGCAGGAGTGATCCGCTTTTTCTTAACCAACATCTAAATGAGGTTCACAGGTTTCTTATCTAATCATGTTTGGTTGAAGATGCCCAGGGACATTTGTGGAAGCACAGATTATACTTGACATCTTCTCTTGACAGAAGACACAGAAGCAGCGGAACATGCAGGTGAAGAATAAAAAATCCAGTCTGAGCAATTATCCAAAAAAGCAATTATCCAGTCCAGATATCAATCAACCATATATGCAGAGCATACTGCCAACAAACTACAGAAATATATGAAATGTCAGTCAAACAGCCCCCTATTTGCTCT
The DNA here is from genome assembly GCA_900302535.1 of Neoniphon sammara. NCBI lineage: Eukaryota > Metazoa > Chordata > Actinopteri > Holocentriformes > Holocentridae > Neoniphon > Neoniphon sammara. The sequence goes on from OMKZ01042758.1 coordinate 6,345, forward strand.
TGTAAGAGGCACATTCTACTTTTGCTCAGAGTGTGATACTTAATGAACAAATGACACTGAAAGGCCTGAGCAAATACTTTCTTAGCGAGGAAATTCTGATCCCTGATTAGCTGCTGGGTTGGATAGAAAGGCTTTTCTCCAAGCTCAGACAAGGGACCTCACTTAGAGGGGGAAGGACAAAGATGAAGGGTGTGTTTGGGTCTGCTGCAGGCAGACACTAACAACATGAACCCCAAGAGACTTGTTAACCACATGTAGATCCCTTTGTTCCTTTCAGAGAGGTAAGACAGCCTTTTTTGAGATTTCATTCTATACAATTTACATGACGTGTATGTTCACCTCCTCAGTGAACAGCTTTTGCTTTGTGAAGGCCTCTGCCCACATTAATCCAGTGTGGCTTCATCTTGCTAGAAGTGCTGTTGTTTTGGTGAGAAGTGATCATATTTACTAAGTAAATTCAATAAAAAGACAATATTTGACCTCTTCTGTATTACTTGACTCTGCCATGTTATGTATTACAGTTTTAGCCTTAAAGCTGTATTCAGTATTGACTTGTTGAGATGTGATTATCAAAATGAGATAATGTGCCAGTGTTCGCATAAAATCAGTAAATGATTCTTTATCCGCAGGCTTATGTGGGATGAGTGTTGAGATGTGAAATTGGCTAAAGCAGTGCAGACATACAGTGTGTTGCTGCAAATAGGAGATATAAAAGCAAAATTACCACATTAATGCACAAAACTCCTGAAGTTATTAAGGAATATCAGCTTAATTAGAATATGACAGGATGACAATTATTGATAAAAACCTCCCCTATATAACATTATCTAGACATTAACTGTATAACTTATTAATTGACTAGAATATTTTGTTATATATACTAATTATATTCAGAAAATTCAAAATAAAGGAAACAAGCAACAAGCAAGTAAAAGCAATACAAAACAAAAGTCAAGATATGAAGATATGAAAAGGCAGCAGTATGTCAGTGGCTTGATGACAGAGGCAGCACGACTGACTCTTGGGATGCACTGTGCAACAGAGGACAAGACACGAGAGTCAGATGATCAAGAGGCTCGCTGCTCATTGAACAAGACAAACCCGACCAGCATCTCAGGCACAGATCGGTGACAGGTGATAGCTGTCAAAGATCTTCTCAACAAGTCCACTTGTTGAAGATTCGGCATTATGTACCTAACCAGCAGTGAGGTTTAGATTCAAGTGTGCACAGTTCCGTTAGAAGGACTTACAATCTAACAATAACAGCTCATAAGCAAGTAAAACTCACAACTTATGAATTCAGGTCCGATGATGATGATGATGATAATGATGATGATGAGTTATTATATTCCCTCTGGCTTTTAATTTTTTTAATAAAAGACATACGATAAGATAACTGACATGACCAAAAACACTCAAAAGCAACATTATAAACAATTGGAGTTATTCAAACACCAAACACCATAATACCTACTCAAACACAGAGACATAAAGACCTCAAATATTATTACAAAGAGCTACACTGACAGGCACGCAGGATCTGCAAGCTCAGTTGGCATGAAGTTGTGGCACCATGTACTGCCTCCCAGACAGCAGCAGTGTGTACCTCCTGCTTAAAAGATGTGCAGGACGATTGACAGCCAAAAGCCCCTTCCTGATCATATGAGTTTTAAGCCCATACGTCATGGGGTTGAGATGTAACTAACAATTTTATTTATCTTTCAACGCACTGAGGAAAAACACCATGTGGTAAAGAAGAAGGCCAACAGACTTTCTACAAAGGAGCAGTAGAATAAAGTGATTATATAATACTCCACTGTGAAGTGTGTGTGGTCTGTGAACAGTGTTGGGGAAGGTCGGATAAAAATAACAAAGTCTGACTACAGACATTACACACACACTATTCATAAATCCCTGGGCACATACATACTGGAATAATGTTTTACAGGTATGAGTTGATGTGATGTTTTGTAAGCACACTTTTTCTTTGTGGGTTTGTCAGTGATGTTACTGTTGGATTATGTTCAGGTCCATGTATGCTAAAATCAAATAGAAAAAAGGAGGGCCAGCTATAATACTTAATGCTGTTCATTCTATATGGAAAAATATAAATGCCAGGCACATATTAATACATGAAAAGACTGTGAGTAGACTTACAAATGTGATATAAGATAGATCATTAGCCAGTTGTTACTGAAATATTGTTTTGACTTATGTCATGTACTGTGTTTTTAATCTGTCTTATGTGTTTCCACAATGTTTTAAATCCTAATCAACTCTGATCCTAATGTATTCTCACATTATGTGAACCAAAGCTGCACTTCACAAACAGAAACCTCTGATGACACCAGAAATGGGCCACAGCAACCAGCCCTCACATGAAGAGGCACCAGGCAGCTCGTTTCTGTCCAGAACCATCTGCTTTTTCAGCGGGGACATGCATGTCTGTGGAGAATGGATGAATAGTCAGTTGTGATCTCTAATTAAAAAATTTAACATTCATTTTTACTCTATTTATGATCTTGATATTACTTTGATTAAGGTCACTCTAGATCCAGTTACATGTTAATTGGTTGAAGATTTAAGATTTCCTCCTCGGTTTTGGCTACTTTGTCTTAACTCAGAGAAAGACAAAAATGAGATTATAGTGCTGAATTTCGCATTGTTTCACTATGACATTAAGGCTTTAAAAAACTGATATTAGTTGATCATGGCAGTTGCTGGTTAAACCAAAACACTCATTGTCCGTCTGTCCCAGGACAGACTGTGGTACTCCAGCTTGCGGACTGGGTTTTTCGAGGGGTGGCCCAAGTCATGTTTGTCAACAACCCCCTCAGCGGGCTCCTCATCACGGCCGGGCTCTTCCTACAGAGCCCATGGTGGGCTGTGAACGGTCTGCTGGGGACCCTGACCTCCACTGTGTCCGCCATCGTGTTGGGACAAAACAGGTCAGGTCATGCTTTATTCTCATCTTACTTCATCATTTTAGAGGGAAAAACAGGTAGCTATGTTCCTCCTGTTCAACAATCCAGTGAGCACATTTTCTTATACCATGAAGCCCTTATCATAAGAGAAAATATGTCTCAGAGTTTTACCCTTCAGCTTGTCATCCTGCATCTCTATTAGGGCCTTTTAGCAATTTATTCACTCTCGCTTTCTAGCCCCTTTTAGTTTCAGTCACATTCCCTGGGGGTGCTTTCGTTGGCACCTCACTGTGCCACTTTCACATTTTGTTCCGTATTTAGCTGTACTTTGCACTGACATGCCAGTTATTTCTGTTACATTCACCTCAGACAGGCCATAAAGGCGGGTTTATATGGCTTCAATGGCACTCTGGTTGGCATACTGATGGCTGTTTTCTCTGCTAAAGGAAGCTGGTACTGGTGGCTTTTACTGCCAAATATGTTCATGTCCATGCTATGGTAAGTGAAGTTTATCTGCTTCATTTGATTTTATGCAGTCAAAATTAACAAATAAATAGGACAGAGACAGAGGGAATAGTGTGTAGCGAAGGCTGTGAACCAGAGAAGTCTTTTGTGCTCAGTGCAGTTCAATCCCAGCGGTAAACACAGTCAAACAAGGTCAGACTATAATGTCATTGGATAATGGTTTCAATAATCCATATCTTGCTTCCTGTTTTTCTCTGCTTTTGTTCGTAGCCCTGTGGTCTCCAGCGCTTTGTCCTCAGTCACCAGCAAATGGGACCTCCCAGTTTTCACCCTGCCCTTTAACATTTTGGTGTGTCTGCATATTGCAGCCACAGGAGCCAGTCATCCCTACTTCCCAGAGGTAAAGTGCAGCCCTGGTACACACAGAGGTATGCACATGTACACACACACACACATGCAAATTAGGTATAAACCTACTCACTGCTATTTCAGGTGGTTATCCAACCAAAGTATGCTGAGCACGTTCCCAGTAACACCACTGAAAGACTGAATATCTCCCAGGTATGTCAGACATGCCACCAGTTCTCCATCTCTTTAAAAATCTACCAAATTTCCAAATAATTAGGCTAATCTTTAAGCACATTCAGCCAGTTTGCTTGATATCATGGTGGTGATACAGATTATCTCCATTTTGTCCATTTTGTCTACACATATAAGGCATTTCAACCCATTTTTAATTACATTTTTTTTCAATAAAAGAAGTAAAATGTTAAATTATTATTTGTACTAAATTATTCCTGTCTGCAGCTGTTCCTGTCCGTGCCGGTTGGTGTGGGCCAGGTGTACGGCTGTGACAACCCCTGGACCGGGGGTCTTTTCGTTCTGGCCCTGCTGCTCTGCTCACCGACTCTCTGCCTTCACGCCATGCTGGGCTCTGCTGCTGGCACGCTCTCTGGTACAAAGAGTCCACTGCCGTTTCCACTCAGAAGTGTGCAGAACATAATGCCTGCTGAGGCTACGATAGGGGATTTGGTTCCTCGTAGGGGACACAACCCACTGTGGTCTAAACTGTAAATGAACCATGACATTTTTCCCCAAATAGTGCTACATCAGAGATCATTGCCTCATTTTTAAGGAAATACAAAATCCCAGACAACGGTGACTGTAGCTGTGGTATTGTGTGTTCGGACTTAGCTTTAGGAAATCTGTTGTTGTGGTACCTTCTAAATGAAATTATACGTCTTGCATGCCCTCTGTATTTAGATTCAGTTCTCAAATTGTTCTGGAAATTTGTGTAATATTTGTTTACTGATCAATAATAAATAACAGAGAATTTTCTGCTCTCCTTTGATGTGCTGTGCAGGACTTGCTATGGCAGCTCCACTGATGGACATTTACTCAGGTCTCTGGGGATATAACAGTGCTCTGTCCTGCATTGCAATTGGAGGGACGTTCTATGTTTTAACATGGCAGACCCATCTATTGGCGCTAACCTGTGGTAAGGTGTTCAAACAGTAACATAATTATCCCATAAGCTAGTCAATGAAATGTGCATAAAATCCCAATTTATATGTTTATTAAATTTTTTTGCTTCTTTGCAGCATTTTTCTGTGTATATATGCATTCAGCAATCTCAAAGTTGTTGTCCATAGTAAGTAAGTAAATTCTTTCCCAAATTAATTGCTATCCACTTCTCTGACTGCCCAGACATCGCTCATATCGTCCGTCGTGCTCTCCTCTCCCGTGACGTCTCCTTTCAGTTTGCATTACCAGCGTGCACTTGGCCTTTCTGCTTGTCAACTCTCATCTTCCTGCTCATCTCCACCGAGACCCCAGCCATCTGCAGACTGCCTCTGTCAGTGGTCTCATACCCTGAGGAGAATCGGCGCTACTATAGACAACTGGAGGCTTCAGAGAGGGCAAAAGACACTCGACAGCACAGCAGCCAAGAAGAGGCTCTGCTGAAGGAGAGTGGAAATGGGAGGCCACATGTGTAGTTGGTGTTTGATTAGGGCTGTGGTGAGGTCATTTTAGGTATTTTGGTTCTGTCTGGTTAGAGATGGTCCTGCATGCATTCATCTCGTACTGTTAGTTTAATGAGGAGAGACTTTGTAAGGAAGAATGATAATTTTTATTGTGTGACAGAAATTAATGAAGGTTCTACAATTTACAGAAAGGTATTGATAATTAGACCCCATCATGAAATTACTTGATCTGGTGGCCTGGCCTTTACCTCTATGGGTATTTTTGTTTGCACTGTAGAAAGTGTATGGTGATCTATCACTTTGGTTTTCATTTGTGTTTCTTATGTACTCTTATGCGCTATAAAATGCCTTACATAGCAGTGAGAAATTATATTTCTGTGAAACAATCTCTCTACACAGCAGAGGGCAGCACTTGCCAAGGGAAGATGTAAGGCTACTGGTGATGCCTTTACATTTAAGATTAAATCTGAGCAAAAATATATTTTTATAAAAGTAGAAATAACGTTTAGATACCAAGTTTATAAGCAACAGAATATACAATAAATCTGCCATTGCACCATCTAAGACGGTCTTGTGTACCGTTTTGTCTGTATATTTCCAAAGAGAAGCAGGGGGCACATGAGGACACACAAAACCTCTGGCTCTTTCAACAGTCCATTTTTAGTGCTTGTGCAGACTCGATTTAAAATGCAGCAGCGTTCAGCAGTGCAGACACTGAGCTGTGGGGGAGATTTTCATAAAGTTCTCCCCCAGCAAAACAAGCCCTTCCCTGCCAGGCATAATCCATCACCACCCTTTTCTGTTCTCCGGTCTATCCCGCTGTTTTCTCTAATCTCATCTTTCTCTTGACCTCCCTTCCGGTTTCCATTGTTTCTCTCCGTTCTACATCTCTCCTCCTTTTCACTTCTTCTTGCAGCCTTTCCTCTCATTCCCTTTTCCGCTCCTCCTGTTCTGTCTTCTGCCCTCCCGCTGTGTGTCCTCTCCTTTGTTCCTCTCCTCTTTTGTTACAGCCTCTCTTCTTTTCCTGAACACTAAGCAAGATTCACCCACTGGAGATAGTCAGCTGTGTGTCTGTGACATTTTGATCTCTGGGAAATTAGTGCCACGGCGATTATTTGCCATAGCTGACTCAAAGTGCCTGTCTGTCTGCCTGTCTGTCAGTCTGCCCATCTGTCTGTCTGTCTGTGCATCAGGTCTGCCTGTCTGTCTGCCAGTCGGTCTGTCTGTCTGTGCATCTGTCCGTCTGTCTGTCCGTCTCTCTGCCTGTCTGCCAGCCTTGTCCATGTGTCTGATGTACCGCGGCACATGGTCGTGGCC
>OMKZ01042760.1:0-20687 GCA_900302535.1 Neoniphon sammara
ACACATAAGATGGGGGTGGTGCTTAAAAACTATACAGCATTGCTGTCCTGCTCTAATGAAAATCCATACAAAATCCAAACTGTAGCCAGTATCATCTGTGTTGAAAGAGCAGTGTGGGAAGGTCATTTTATAACTACATTATGAGTGAAAATGATTTGGGGCTCTAAAACTTCTTTTATGTCACAGACTCACAAACAGATATATATTGGCCACAGACCCCCATACAATGTGGCCCCTGGGACCTTACATGGAAAGATTTTTTTTCTGTTTATTTAATATTGAATCATTAAACTGTCTGCACTGTATGAGAGGAGGATAACAGTGGTGAGTGCAGCCAAGGATTGGATCTGTCATATTAATACATTCTCTCACAAGGTTAATTTCTAGTGAAATAAAACAGTGAAATTAAACAATTCCTCATTTTGCTGGGGAAGCCCTTGTGGGGCCTCCACAAGGATCCCTGGGGGTCCCCAGACCCCACTTTGAGAACCTGCTCTCTAATGAGCAAGTTTTAACGGAGGCATTCAGACACAAACTCTGGGTGTATGATGTAGTGTCCAGCTTGGTAGGGCTTCACCACGTGGAAGCAGCTGTAGCCACCTCTGCCATGAATGCATTGGAGCAAAACACACAAAAAATTAGGTCCCATTGGTCATTAATTATGGCACACAAAGAAAGAAGAAAGGCACAGTCTTTTACAGTAATTTTCTCACATTTGCATGTGTGTGCAAGTGTGATCAAGAAAAAAATAGCACTTATTAAATGTTTAATATTTAATTGAGTATGCACCTAGTATCCAGTGCAGTATTGGAACGGGGCCTCCAGTATTGTGTTAGTGGAAGGTGGTGTTGTGCTGCAGGAAGGTTTCTAGTTTGGAGTCCCACCTGTGGGTGAGTGGCTGAGAGTTGCCTGTGAGAACCAACGTCAGTTTTTCACTATTACCATGACTTGCAAAATCATCTGTACATTATCATTTTCATGGTAGTATTTCTCTCATCTCTGTATCTGAGTAATTTATGCAGTCAGTCTGATAGCAACAACAGTGAAGACTTCTGTGACATGATAACTGTAAACAGTGTCCATCAATTTATCCAGTAAGGTCAGGGTTCAAAAGCCACAAAAAAGGTTATCCTCTCACCTGAGTCCCTGTGCTGAGTGGGCATTTCTCTGGTAATCTGGCTGAAAAGGCCTGAGCAAATACATTCAAGTCCATGCAACAGGAACACAAATAGTCACAGACAAAATCCAAAACAGTCAGTAAAATGAGAGATTTTTACAATGTATTGCCCCAAAACCAGAATACCCAAATTTAGCTGGTGGTCATCATAACTTGGTCAATTTAAGACTTAGGAATTGTTACCTTGGTGGGCTCCTGAAAGTTATTTGGAAGTGGCCATCTGTGCCAGCAGGAGGCTTAGTCAGCTGTAGTTTTTGCGGTCTGTCAGCAGAGGGCAGAGCATGTATTGTGGATGTGTTGCCAAAAGGCATACAGTGAGGCTTGCCTGTGTCCGCAGCATTTAGAGTGTTGTCAGGTTTCTTTTCTGGCAGAGGAGCTACAGCAGACACACCAATACAGCATCAATGTTTATACACAACACTGTACAGTAGAATGACATCCAACTGTGTGCTAGACTTTCAGAAATGAAGGTGCACTCTCACCTGGCTTGCTCTAATATTTTTTTTTAGATTAGTTCAGATTCAGATCTCTTCAGTCTTTAGTGACACTGCAGCAGTGATATATTCAGGTAGTAAAACCCACATAATTGAACAAATTGAGGGTTCTTCAGTACCTGGGAGGACATGGAAGGACAGATTTCTAACAGGAGGGAAGAGAGGACGACCAACATCCACTGGAGGGATGGGCTGCAACAGCACTGTCTGGGATGATCTGTAGCTGGACTGAAGACGCCGGGGAAACAGGAAGTCCTGGGAGGAAGAAGATGAAGAAGAAGACAGAAGAAGAAGAAGAAGAAGAAGAAGAAGAAAATCAAGAAGAAGAAGAAGAAGAAGAAGAAGAAGAAAACCAAGAAGAAAACCAAGAAGAAGAAGAAGATCAAGAAGAAACTGGACACCAATGTTAAATAATCTCTCTTCCACTCTATGCAGTCTTCTAAAATTACACTGGAACATCCTGCTAATAGCTTACAGTGTGTCGTTACATATGACATGTACATGCCATATAAATAATTGTAGGGGAAATTATAAATGTCCATGTTTAGTTTGTTTTGTTTTTGTGACATTTATTTTTCTCCCCCCAAAACAACACAGACATCCCATTTTGAGAGACAGGAAGGGAAGTTGAGAGCAAGAGGAAAGTAGATACTTAATTTTGTCTAATTGCCTAAAGTCTCTCATTCCCTTGATCATCTTCATCCTCTTTTAAAAGACTGTTCAATATTCTTCCTTTATGAACTTTTCCCTCAGTTAAATTTTACACACATACATATATCAAGGGGATGAAAAGCAGTCATAATTCAAAATCCTATGAAGATTCATCCCTTTCTTCAATCATCTTAGGGTGATATCATTATGTTATTAGATGGCGCTGGTATTGTATATTTTGAGTTTGATGTAACTGGTCAAAATCCATTGCCGTCACCTCTATTATAGAGCCTCTATTAGGCTTTGTTCTGCCTTAGGATGGGTATAGGCTCCTCTTGGCTCTGTTTATCCTGTATCTGAATAGATAGATAGGTGTGAAGGAGGTAGTGAATAATAGATACAACACAGCTTTCACCCTGTGCAGGGATATGTAAACAACCAGCAACCAATTAGTATAAAAGAGCTTAGTCCAGCTTAATGAAGAACAATGAGGAAAGTGACAATAATAAGTGACCCAAGAGGTACTTTCTGCCATGAACCATCTGTAAATTTGTCTGCCTCCTTTTTCCTATATTTTTGAAAAAAATATGTTAAAATGAACAAGAATTGCAAAAAGCAAGTTACATGAATGATTTCTGGAGGCTGATTCAGTCTAGAAATTTTGAACAGTCTTTTTTTGTATTTGGAAACAGTTTCTGCATTAGTCAGATATCATTACCTTGTCTTTATCAGGCAATTCTGATATTCATTTTTGATGGGTGTGTTCATTGGTTTGCTGTGCCTCTTACCAGCCGGGGGTGGGGGTTGTTCCTGCGGTGAGCAGAGGTTGGTCGAAGTCGTGCTGGTTTCACTCTGCCAGGAGAGCCAAACTCCTCTGAGTAAGTACTGATGAGAAGCTGCGGAGCCATCTTCACTAATGTTTCCACTGCTGCCCCCCAAGTCTGCCTGGAACTCACCAACATCCCCATCTCCTCCCCTGTAACCTGGTAGCTCCTCCCCTTTCTTCATATATCAGTTGCTGCCATTTTATGACCATTTGGGTTTTTTTCTGCATGCCTTGCGTAATTTATCATATCTTTTCCACTCAAAATTGTCGTTAGTGTATGCAAGCCATTTATTTTGCTGATAGACTATGAATTGCCCTTTCTCTGTGTGTGCATTTTTGTGCCTTCCAATTACATGCATTCGGTCACAGTATTTTCCCTCTGCATGCAACCAACATAGTAAAAGTAAAGCCAGTAGCAAATCAATAGCCACAAAGCTTGCCTGGATCCTACTGTAACACAAGGGATTGTAAATAAAATGCATATTTTGGTTCACCACAGTGAATCTGAATCTGGTATGTTGGTGGGAGAGTCAGGCTGATAGCATCCTTATTGAACCAGAACAACGCTCAGAGATACCTGAGCACTCGGCCACTAATCCCCCTGCTCCTCGCTAAGCCTGAGGCCCCCTGCAGAGACACACATACCTGCGTTCACTATCCATTACATAGTTCCCCTGGGCCCTCACAAACTAGCCAGCACAGATCTCAAACACTAAGGCTTGGCTCCCTCCTGTTTAGCTGCCATGTAGCAAAGACAGACTCTGTTTTATCAGATCTATGGAATTGGAATCAACAAGAGGAGGGATGGGATTTCTAAGAACCCCCGACACCATCCAAGGTCACCTCTATTCACAGTTAGTATGCTTCATGACCATCAATAATTCACCAAGCGCTGTGGGGTTCCTTTGTGTCTCCACTGTTCTCACTGAGTTATCTGTGACAGGATCTGGCTGTTAAGCTCTCTGAAATGGCTGGGGCTTGTTTGACAGCCAAGTCAAGTCCAGTCAAGTCCAAGTCAACAGATGTACAGCAGAGGACATGTGGAGTCATAGTAATGATATGGCAGGAACGTCCTTCATGGGTGTTCAAATCAAATCCAAATCCAAACTCTAATTAGGTTGTGTTGCCCACTTCAGTTTACTATGATGTATGATATATTTTTCCCTTACTTATTGTGTTTATTTTAAATTTCATCTCTTCAAAAATTTTTGTGACAAATGGCTTTTTTTCATATTAAAAACAATTTGCAATACACTGGATTTCCGTTTAATGAAAAGAGCATAGAAATTCAATATAATATAAATTACAAAAGATTTCAAAGCATACAATTGTGTAGAATGTTACAAGATTCATGTTGCACTGCTTTCATGCTCTGCTGAAGCAGTGAAGTCCAACATGGGCACTACAGGGTCTCCTCAGACTTCAAAGCACTGGTCACAGGCTCAGTATTCACAGTCTTATTTACTGGTGCTTGGATTTCACTGTTGCTTTGAGTTTTGTGTACAGATATCCAAAATTCTGTAAGAGAATGAGTACATGACAAGTGAGTCTGGTTCATTAAGTATTGTCCATTTATCTGGCTAATTTGGCATTTGTCCTTTCATAGTATGTGATAAATAAATAGTAAAACTTGCAAGCTAATATGCTGTTTCAATTAATTCATCTAATTGGACAACATGAAAGCATAAATGAACAATGAACAAACCTGGATCCCATAGTAAACTATCCCCAAATAAGCTGCAATACAGCCGCCCAGGAAAAGATCGAAAGCTGCAGGCTTCACTCTGGAGAAGAAAAAGCATCCAAGTGCCTTTTAAGTGTCATATTTAAATGTATAAAGAAGCCTGTATGTGAACATCAAAGTTTACCTGTACATCATTATCGGCTGATTCATTTGATCAAAAAAGGTAATATCGGGCTCCCTGTAAAAAGAATAAGTTACATAGTTACTGCATGTGTGTATACTGACTGAATATGAGTGTGTGCAAGACAATGCCTCTTTGTTTGCATGCATGAATGCATCCATGCATGTCTGCATACAGTGCACATTTACCTACTACTACAATATCAGCTACCTTTTGTCCTGTCGGAAGGTGTGCCTGTGGACTTGCAGTAGGTAGCGTCTCAACTCGTGCTCCAGTGTGCTGACTAGCAGGATGTGACTGGGCTCCTTGTCCAGCAGCTGGGTGGCCCGGGGCACTGACGTCAGGAAGGACATCAAACTGGTCATACGGCTGTCCTGGAAGTCCTATATGTCAGAGGATTTAGGCACAGTTTCACAGAACAAAATATGGGAGGCACTGTGTATGTGTCAGCACATAAACAACTGTGTTATGTTAGTGTTTCTAATTAGGCTGATAACCAATTAATAACCAATATATGAATTAAAGACCCAATCTGAGATTGACATCAGTATTACAATTACTAGTGGAAAATAATCTTAACCTGCAGATCTTAATGTGAACCAAAATATGATTTAATTTTGCTTCAGTGTAAAGCATTTAAACCCTCTGGCTCTATTTCAGATGAATGGCAGTTGTTAATAGATTTTGAAAGCACCATATATAAAATCTTCATCTAAATCAATTAAACAAGATAAAAGGGGAACAGTTATGACCCTTGGCTGGACCTTTGAAGACAGGACAAAAACACTTTGTAGTGCTGGTAAAGTAACACCAGAGGTCAGCACTTCTCCTTGTATAGAGACCAAAATGAGAAGAATCTTACCATGTGACCTTTGAAGACCTGCACATCTTTTGGTGAACCCTTGTGAAAGAAAACAAAGATTAGTCATACAGTGAGATGCTGATAATTAGATAGATATGATTGAGATTGTCAAATGAAATACAACAAAGTATCTAACCACAGTTTCTGGGGGTTTGTATTTGTGCGTATGCATGTTTTAATGCATTTAATCACCTTGTCAGAGAGGTTGTACATATACCGTGCCAGTGTTTCTGCTATGATTATGCCATTACGCTTGAGTTTCCTGAAGTCCACTTGCGATCTGAGAGGGGACATCCACTTGAGTACAATCAGGGAAATAACACAACCCACATACAGTATATTCTTTGTATAAGTACACAAAGCCGAGACAAACACTCAAATATTTAGCCATTATAATTTTTAACTGAACACCCACATGGTGTCTAGTATGGAGCCACGGAGCTCAGATTTGGGGTCTTCCACATGAGACAGAGTGAATCCTGGGATCCTGCGAAGGCCATAACGCTCGTGCTCCCAGGCTACTGTGGACTCTCCCAGATTGATCTTTTTATGGACCATTCCCAGCTTCACCCATGGAAATCTGGAGGAAACCACCTACAGTGGAGGAGTTTGCATAAGTGCCAAAGTACAGGAGGTATGAGGTTAGACTTCAATATTTTGCACCTTGCAGTATTGGTTGTTACCTCCTCCAGCTGCTGAATGAAAGCGTGCATGGGTGTTTCAGGTTTAGGGGGGCGGGACACATGCATGTAAAGCTCATCACCATTGGCCAGAGTATCCAAACACAAAACAAGTGCCACATTGTCATGGAGCAGGCTGGACTCTGATTGGGTAGAGAAAGGTTGGCTGGAATAAATTAAATCAACACATTTGATTTTGGTTGTATGTTTTAATCAGACAGATAATGTTTACTTGCATGTTTTATTTGATAAAGCTTAAACTATTTGGTATCAAAATGCCAAAACCCATAGACAGAAAAAGTAAACGCTTAGATTTCTCCTCTTAGCTTGAGGGAAAAAGAAAAAAAAAAGAAAAGAAAAAAGTTACCAGCATGGTCCAGATTCTCTTCAATCCATCTCTTGGTGCCAAGGAAGTTGTATTTGCCTCCACCAGTTAGGGAGAACATTAAATGATATCTGAAACACCAATGGCAAATGTGTTTGACTGAACAATCAAGCTTTTTAGCCATTATGGAGCCATTACTAAAGCTTTCTTTACCCAATGACATGATGGACCCCATTATTTCAAATAATGAGATAATCAGGCAAATAAAGCTTGTTTATATTAACATCCATCTACAAGCAAAGAGTGTTGTTTTGAATAGCTCAGTTTAGCATGAGACTGAGGTTTAAGAATTTCAGTCTCACTGGAACCATCAATGCTGAAACTCAGAATTGAATAGTGCATTATGGAACATTATTGATATTTATTTGTTTAGGAAATTGCTTTGAATAAAAATGTCCACCAAATGGCATGGAATTTTTTTATGCTAAAATGTCAAAGAAACTGTAACTCACTGTGGTCTGGTGCTTGCACTACTATAAAGTTTTTGGAAGAGTCGTGCCAGCTCCAGCAGGATGGTGACCCCACTGCCGTTAGAGTCTGCTCCACGTGACAACCACTGTGGTACACACAAATATATAACATACTCATTTGTACATACACACACATGTTGTTACACCATAATGTAGGTAAGGTCAGTTTGTTAATCAAAAGAAGTGGAATGGATTACAGAATTCATTAAGTAACATCTACTGTACACAACTGACTTACAGTTTATCATGACATCTGCAGCTAACGTACAATAGTTGGGCATTAGCCAGGGATTTAGGATTTAAGTGTAGTCTTATACGAATGGAAGGGGCGGGGTAGACAGATGGGCATTCAGATCCTTTGACCCATACGTTTCTTATGGAGTCTATCCAATGTGAGCTTTTTTTTTTCTCACAGTAAATATTGATTGACTACAAAGTGAAAAATCTCACCGGAACCAGCCCGTAGGAGTCATAGTGGGCAGTGATGACGATGGTGGGCGGATCTTCCCCCGCTCCAGGAAGCACTCCCTGAAACACCCAGCACCAGTCTAAGAATGAGGACCACTCACATTTCACATGACATCATTTGGCTGAACTTTGAATAAGCTCAGTTAAGGCTTTTTACTCATCCTGCATTAAAAATGTGGGCTCCTCACTCACCTCCAGTGTGACCACTGTGTTGTCAGTGATGGGCTTTATAGGGCTGTTGTTGCTCACTAAGATCTGAAATGCTGTAGCTGTGACCATGCTACGAAGCACTGTCAACAAATAGAATATAATAATTTAAGTAAAATAAACATGTCATGTCCTTCTTTTATTGCTGCCATCTCAGTTTTTCTTTTTTCTTTTTTTTTCATCTTTCTTATACCTTTTTAATTCATTCTGGCAATTCTATTCATACAATTCCTCCTTCTGTCCTGTTTGCTCTTGCTTTCTTGTAACATAATCTTAAACTTAGCCTCTCACTGTGTCAACTGTCACTGTGTACACTGTCCATCCATCTATCTATCCAATCTATCCATGCATCCTCCTGCTGATCTCACCTCGGACAAATATAGAGGAGGTACGGGTGGCCGCAGCCTGTTTGACCTCCTCATACATGCAGAGAAGCTGTTCGTCCTCAGGTGCCACGTACACGGGCATGAGGGTCTCCTTCAGCAAGGCCTCACTCTCAGTCACCATGAAGGACTGGGGACAGAAAGGGATTGTGCAAAATAGGATCGTTTCCTCCATGTTGTTCAGTGCAGACTGATTTAACCAATCAGCAGCCCATCCTGTGTCACTGATTAGGACACACCTTCCTGTCCATCTCTCATGTAATTGCTGTTTGTCTTTTATTAAATCTTTAATTTAATCCCAATTAAATCACAATTAAATTTAATTAGATCACAAAAGGCAATGTTGAAGCAGAACCACATTTTATAATACTATAAAAGCAATAAATCACCTGATATAATGTGGTACAAAAACATTATAATATTTACAAACTGCTTCCTGAATACTGTCTGGTAGGACAGAAACATGCTTTAACTTGCTGTTGGCTTACAGCAAATCCTGGGGCACAAAGATTTTCTATGATTGACGTTCTGTGACTGTTACCTGTATGATGTCATGAGCGATGGTGGAGGTGTTTTTGGGCAACAAGATAAGTATGGCAGCGGCATTTTGTCTCTGGGCCTCGAGGTATTTCTCTGTGGTGAAGTCTGGCACTTTCATGATAACACAGCGCCTGGTCAGCACCGGTTCATCTGCTGAGCGTGCCTCTGCCACCACGATGGCTCCTCACGATACAGATAAAATGGATAAAGTTTAAAATACGGACTAGGCTCCATTTTCTATAAAAGGATAGCTCTAACATAAATCAGTTTATTAGTGCATAATGTCAAGTTATTAGCTCTAACTCTGACATCTAAATTTTGAACCATGTCATTTTTAAACAATTGCATAGGGCTGGTTGAAATCAAGATCAAGATACTTATAAGAATGTTTTGCGATATTGATATATATCACAATATGACTCATGTATGCAAAATCATGTTAAATAATCATATTTATATTCATGCCATTGAGCCAAATGGTAATGTTAGGGGTGATGTGAAACAAAACTAAAATTTTCAAGTAATATTTCTTACAAAAAAGTTTCATGCCTTATTGTGTCACACATTGTGTCTTCAGTTTAGACAGAAAAAATGAGTCATGATATCCCCAAATCACCATATCATTACAATATGATTGTACTGATAAATGATAATATTGAATTATTGCTCAGCCCTATCTTGGCATATTCCTCTTTAAACACCTTGAAGACACAAAATAAATATAATCATATATAATGACAATGCAATACTTAAACACAGCAACTATAGCTGTGTCACAGTAATAGCTTATGGTGAATAGGCTTCTCTCCGGTGAACTTACCATGTTTATGCTGAGCTAAGTTGTACTGTTGCATCCTGTAGGCAGTGAACTCATATGAGGATGCAGCAGGCAGGGCGGAGGCATGCAGAGACTGCACGCCAAGCAGCAGCAGCACAGCAGAGATGGTCAGTTCTCTCAGCAACATGATGCCACGTCCTGTTTGGATTCTGCTATAGTCTACAGAGGAAGGTTGGTGTTATGGTCCATACAAAGCCAAGATACTCACTTCTGAGTATACATACTGTATGTTGGTTATCTGATGTTACTGATTTTTGTTATTTTATTTAACTTGCAATACATGGGCACAGTTTTCAATGGGTAATATGTATTTGAATAAAATACAAATATATTTCCATGGGAAAACTCATAGGATGATATACTGTAGAGGGTTCTCAGATTCAGATGTATCCTCTCACTGTGCTATTTGGCAGATTAGCTAATAACGAAACTGAATGATCCCTAATTTTCTGTGGACCCCTTACAGATATCTCTGCACACTACATTGAGAATTGGCAGCTGCAGGTAATGACTTCTTGTAACAGATAGTCCTCTATAGCAGTCTTAACCTGGATGTTTTGTAAGAGGACTTACAGCTTAGACTCCATCACTGACCTATACTCCCTATTTACAACTCTGAAGTTCAGCACATCCTACTATCAGTCCTTGGGGAATGGAAATGGTACTCACCTGTCTCTTTGACAGGAAGTGTCATGGGCCTCCTCACTACGTGTTGCTCAACTTACGTGTTACTACTCCTTGCAACGTGGACACAAACTGGCTCCTGGGCCTCAAGGTGTCTAGATAAGCCACCATTCACCATCTGCTCCCAAGGGATCAGCTTGAGGCTAATCACACATGCCCCACCCATCACCCTTCCATCCATCCATCCCTCCTCCTCCTTTCTAACCTGTCCTGCCACATTGCACTTATTCACTTCAGCAGGTAATCACACATTCGCAAAAGAGATACAATGTGAGATGTTGATAATCCATCAAGCAAAGCATAAGTTTGCAGTCCAATCAGCTTCAGTGCCATTTCTTTATTTGGACAGTGGGAAAGTAGAGAAGACAAAGTAGGAGAGACACAGGAGAGGAAGCTCTGGTGTTTTTTCATAATAGACCAGTGGAGGAACAGATGTGGCCCCAGAGCCACCTGATCGTGTCTGAACATGCAAAATATAATTCAAAATATAAAAGACAACAACACCAGGCAAAAACTTGATTTTTTTTTTAGTTACAGAAGCACATGACAATTTCAAACTTCAGGTATCTGATATTTATTTTTTTGATATGTTACACTACATTAACATTAACATTAACACTGTTAAATTCTAAATGGAACCAGTTCACATTGTCTTAACAATAATAATAATAAGCATCTGACAAATAAAAATCATCTCTTTGTCTATGTTAAAATGCTTTTTTTCCCCATACTTAAAAATAAATTAAAACATACAACTGCTGATAAATATCTTCTGTTACAATGCATTACTTAAGGCAGAATCTACTTTAGTAAACTTAATTGGTGAGTCAATCTACATCCCAAATGACACCATATTGGCCCAAAGCAGTGCACTCAATAGAAGAAGTCCGCAACAACTTATGTGTGTGAATCTATTAGAATGTTTAGGATTTTTTTTAAAAAATGCAGGTCCATAGTTGACGATCCTGCAAGCCACAGTCAATCCCACAATGACAAAGTCTACTTTAGTGTACGCAGCTATTGGTCCAACACTCACCTCAGCCAGAGGCTGTCTTGGCCACTTCATTTTACATGAACTATTGTACTATGCTTGTCTTTTTCAAATTACTGCAGTTCATTTTCATTATTCATACAAGTACACTTGGCACCTAATTTGCAAAAAAAAATGTAAATGAAATTATAAAAAAAAATGTGTAGTGTACTTTTAACTCATAAATGCTGCTTCCTGGAGAAAGAAGAAACACTGAGGCTACATCAGTCAAGTGATAAAAAGGAGAGTACAACAATCAAGCTATCCTCTCACAGTTTATGGATTTGTCTAGACAGCTGTATGCTATTAAACTAATACACACAACACTCATTCAAACAAGATTTGAAATCTACAGGAAAAATGTCAGAACTAACATTTGTTTTCCCTTTCTAGGCAAGTCTTTTGGTCAGTTTAATCTCTCGGGTGCAATGAAATTCATTAATCTTTTTGAGTAGCGTCAACACATCTGTTTTTTCCTAGTGACCACACACTGTACCTCCAGAACTGACATCTATCCAAATGAGAAAATGAATTCAGGAGAGCAAGCCTAATCATTTTAGTTTGGTGACAAGATGATGTTTCAAATTTTCTTGTATTCTTGTTTGTTTTGTTTACATTTCAGCTGATAGCGCTAGCAATGGTTTTCAGATTTTAAAAAATAAATCCTCCAAGTTTGAAGTGTTAAGAAAAAAAATCAACAGCGCATCAAATTTTAAAGACTAAGGTTTTGTTTCCCAAAAACACGGTGACACCAAGTTATCAAATTTGACTATCGGAATGAGTGTGTTTATATGTACACAGTATTCTTGAAGTATCTTCACGTTCTAATCACAGATATGTGTGTGTATAAGAACAAAATATTCTGAATATTACCACAGGAAAACAATATTACCAATAAAAACAGTAGTAAACATGTAAAAGTGAACACGTCTTAGTACCGTAGTAATTATCATTACATCTCTTATATCTTATTACTGGCTTTCCATAATCAGGACCTTACCTAGGTTACCAAGTTAAAATTGGTATGATCAGGATATTAGTATACATTTAAACACACTCGGTAATGTTTTTGGGAAGCCCAGCCCAGTCTGCAGTCACTAAGTGCTTTGTTTCAGAGTAGATTCACACACAAGCGAGTATGACCATTTACTGAACAAGAGCTGATGCATTTAGAGCTCAAAAGACGCTGTTACAAATGTAAACACTGAAAACAAAGAGTACGCATCAGCAAGAGCTGTTTCCCTTTCATCATAATTGAAAATACTCCTTTGAATAAACTGCTGACAACACAAAGGGCATCTGTGTCAGGTGCTACATATACCATTCTCATTCCCCAAATAACATTTGTGTATAGGAATCTGATTTTATATAGAGGGTATGTATGTGAGTATGTGACCATACACTTAAAACGTAAAATACAAAAATACAAGGGGTAAAAAAGTTTTAAAGAAAGAAAACAATTTCATACTTTCATTTGCAATCAGGCAATATGGAATCACTTTTGAGCACCATGTATGACACTTCAGAACTCACATCATGTAAGTCTGAGCAGTCAAAATAGCTTGACCCTCTATTCGCACACATTTTTAGCGAAAAGTATGAGTGTTACATATTTCTGTCCATTATTAAATTCATTCTTGAACGTGCCATATTTTGCAACCACATTCACTGGTGGTGATGGGCATTTTTGATCCACTGAAACATCCATTGCATGTCAGGGCTACATGGACAAATAGAAAAGAAGTACACAGTAACTCATTAACTGTTCTACCATTAATTATGAGGAACATTATATTTCTCTATATCGACTGCCATTACAGTAGGTGAAGCTATAGATCAAAAACATGAAGTTTTTGAAAGTTTTGCATCTCATGTAATGACTAATTGGCACTACGATGTGGTCAGGGGTCAAAAAAGACAAATAAATAATATGTACGGGCTGTTCATGAGGACACACTTAACAAGCAACATGCAAAAACTTTGTTTTTCCTGGTTTAATATGAAATAGTTGTTGCAACTTAATGTGAAACAATTAAGTATTTGACCCCTGGAGTAACAGCTGTTCAAAAAAATTTAGTATCTGAAATCACTACCTTGATGTGATTAGTATTTTTTTTCAGGAGCCTGAGGGTTTAGCACTACGTTCTTCGACATGAACAGACGCACGCATGTCATTTTCACGTTTGAAACATACATACATAGGAAGACAAAGCAGAATGATTGGAAAAAAAACAGCAAGAAAAGGACAAAAGACTCACTGTTTACTGCAAACCAACTCAACACCAGACCTACCTCCCCTTTCATTAAATTTGACCTTAAAAGACACACCATCAGAAGAAGCAGATTCCGTGGTTGGTGCGCCACCACAACACATAATAAGACCCTTACAGGGGCTTGGTAGACTCTGAGCTCTCTTCATCCCATTTTATCAGTTCTGTTCATCCACAGCAGGGTACATTCTTTGCTGGTCCTTTTATATCAGAATATCCACGATGATGAGATGGAGGTCGAAGAAGAAGAAAAAGTTATTTTTCCATGTTTTTCCTTTGAGGTAAACATTTCTGTCACTGGACAGAGTCCCCTCTGAATTCACAATGCAAAAGAAAGATACACAGATCCTGCCATAGGAGGAACGTGCATAGACAGATACTGTACATATTGACTCTTTTCTCAAGACTTGACCTATCCTCTTTTTTTTTTTTTTTTTTTACTTAGATAAACCCTTTTTTCCCTTTGTGCCACTGCCACCCAATAGTTTTTTTTTTTTTTAAAAGAAACTCCTCTTTACTGCCACTCTGGTGGACGCTTGCATCAGCGCAGGGGGCAGGCAGGAGACTTTAGGGGGACGGTGCTACTGTATTTGACAGGCTGTGGAGGGAGCAGCCTGGCAGCACATGCAGGTGGGGTTGACGGCTTTAGGGGGGATCAGATCCAGGTCCTCGTCATCTGGGATCTCATCTAGTCTGTATCCATCTTTCAGGAGCTGGATGTTCAGGTCCTGGTTGATTTGCTGTAGAAACAAAAGACAGGACACACTGCATCAGCAGGGCTTCAGGACCATTTTGTATTATGCTAATGCTTGAAATGATATCTTTGTGCCAGTATTTATTATGCTGATTTGAAATATGCTCTTTATAGACTTTACAAAATACACTGATCCAAACTACACAATAATTTTTATGAAAATACAAATCAGCAACATACAATCAGGACTTTAACACTGTTGGTTATGGGGTGAGTTACACAATGGGGCAAAAACAAAAAGGATTTATTCTCTCCGAGGGAAACACATGAATAGGGATCAATCTATTTGGGGGAGGGGGTACTGATGAGTACTAGCGCTTACAGATTTATCATTAGAGATGCCTCTGCCAGTGATTAGTATGAATCATGGGCAGTGCAGAATAAACTTTTTTCCAGCGGGTACACATATACCTGGTGTGAGGATGGAACTGGGTGATGGTTGTGATGTTGGTAGGTTCACCATGTGACACTGTTTACAGGGTGACATTAAAAACTATAGTGTGTGTATAAATACCTGGTCCCTCAGACATCTCACCTCGGCTGAGGAGTATCCTGATGAGGAGTATCTGGACATGTCAAAGTCATCATCACTACAACAGAGAGGAAATTAACAGTTAGACACAGGCACCTCTCAGGACACAAGTGTCCATATGACAGTAAAGCATGGCAAAAGTGATACCTGAATCTGTGAGTCAGCAAAGGTAATTACTAGGAAACAAAACATTTACATATCCAAGAGATTTCTTTAATATTTTAACCAGCAGAGAGAATCTGGAGCACTCTATTGATAGTTACAAAACTCATTCGTCCTATTAATAAGGCTGAATGAGCAGACATAGCACACCCAGCTGCAGGATAATATGCTCAACACTAACAGCCAATTTGTAGAAAAGTCTGAGGAATTGTAACATCATGCTATTACAGTGCAAGTGTATGGAACAGGGAGATATTGTGCAAGGGGGTGTGCATGTTAAGCTAAAATGTGGACAACAAAGAATTGTGTGTCCTGGATGGCTGTGAGTCAGAAAGCTTGTCAGAGGGAGTATATGATGTAATACGTGATGCAATCTTGGTTGACTTCCAGGGGGATGATTTCAGACATTAGAGTTCTGCCATGTGGTAGTATACAGACGGCCAGGGCCATAGGGTGGGATTCATCTGTGTCAAATACGGACATGCTGGTGCAGGGTGAAAGCAAGGGCACTCTCTGAGGTCCTATCCAAATCCGCACCCTACTGTTCTCTAATCTTGCACCCTGGGAGAGGCTTTGCCCTTTTTAGGATGCTGAGGAAACTCCCAAGTTGCACTATGGATTATTGTTCATACTGACAAAACTGACAAAAACAGTACTAGGGAGCCAACATCAGTTCATCTTTTAATGCTGCTGAAACATACAAGTTTGAAGAGGACAAAGTACATACCTATCAGTGTCCAGAGCTACCAAGGGCTTCTCATCCGGGCTCTGGTCTAAAGATGAGTAGCCTTTGTTTGGCACCACCAACCTGGAACAAGGAACAGAGAACAGCACACATCTTTGTAGAAGTAATACAAAGCAAAATTTTGATCAAAACTCAGCACTCAGCAAACGTCTTGAGTTTTCACAAAAGTAATATGATGCCCACAGAAAAAAACGAATGGCCTATGCTAGCTCAGGGTAAGACAACTCTACACAAAAAGGGGATAAGTGTCTTGAATGAGATTTCTCAGCTCCAGGCAGGGGTATGGCACGCTGCTAGCATGCCACTAAAGGAGAGAAATTGGGGCTAATCTGCAGCCTTCAGACTGCAGGCGTTACTGGATAATCTTCTGTCCTCTGAGGCTTGAGGTTCAGACCTGTCTGCAGGAAACGCCACATTTTCACTAATCTACCAGAGACAGAGGTTAGACAGATGAGCCCATCCTCAATAGTGTGGGTTCTAGTGGTTCGCGCCCCAGTGCTTTGACTCTTTTGTCATCATTCACACAGCAAATTCCACTTCTTTAAAAAGCCTTATTGCTCGCTGCTTGTATTTGGTTGTAACATTAGGAAGTCTGATGGTGTTCCTAGAAGGCTGGCAGCAAATTAAGGCTTGGATGGCTGACCATGCTGTCTTTGGATTTTGCATTTTAGTTGGTTGCAGTCTTTAGAATGAATGGCCGGCAAAACACATCCAAAAATACACTTACACTGATAAATAATGCAAAGTGTAACATTTGTGTGTGAGCAGGTAAACACGACAAAGAAACAAGTGAAGCAAACAAACTGGTGAAGCTGTTACCTTGTCCTAGCATTCTTCTTGGGCTGTTGATTGACAGGACTTCCCACAGTGCCGTTTTTCACTGATCCCTTCCTGGCAAGATCCCTCTGTTTCTCTGGGCAACCACAGGATGTGAGGTCATCATTTTATATGCCAGTAAGGCTTATAAACAATCTCACTGGCTATCACTGCTATATAATTTCATTTTGAAAATAGTACCAAAGAGTTGCCATTAAAAAAATGGGGTTAGCTACCCCCAAATTTTCTATACAGTTATTGCACAGTATATAGAATAATCCTAAGAATAGATCCAATTTAGTCAGTTCAGGCAACTGTCAGCTGGAAGTGTGGGTAAGACTTTAAATTGACTTGTAACCTAGATGCTGCCTGTGGTCTGTACAGTTTGTAATTTCTCCACAATCTGCTGACTAATACCAAGCTACTGATGAATGCGGGAGATTCTGAGCCTGATTACCATTAACATGTGACACCAAGAGCCAGACTAACTAACATGGTGTCACTGCATTACACAATCAGCACAACCCTTGGGTGGAGTAGAGAATGGAAAGAGGAAAGGCACAAGGCAGAATGAAGAACCCATCAATCTCCCCTCCTTCTTCATTGGCCTGAAGACACAATGACTAACGCAAGCCTGTCACCACTGGATGTTTCAACCGAAAATGTCATGACAAAGAGGGCCTGAAATTGGAGAATGGCTCACTAAGTGTTCATCCAGCATACAGTGAGTCAGTCTGCATGAACACATATGGATGGACGTCATGTGTATAAACTGCACTTGTGCTATGTTCTTCCTTGTCTTGACTATTTTGTCTGTTTTTGTCAGTCAAAACAGACTTACAAATATTTCTACAGAAGAAATGAGTAACTGCGATATCCACCATTTGAAAGACACATATTCTCACAAAATGATCTCAAGAATGAACATTAAACACATTATGAACACATTTGCTACTGAACTTAAAACACATGTATGTTTTAAAGGATGGAAGCAATATTTTTCCAGCTTTTTTGGAACAAAACCCTTAAAAACAGAAATGGGACTCTGAGGGAGCGCAATGTAGACCTTCACAGTGTTGTAGCAGTAAAATAACATAACAGCTTAGAAGTGTTCTGACACCTCAGACAGAAGTGTTATGTTAAGCTGTTATACTGTGATAGAAAATTTACATACAGGACTCAAGATCTACTTTTGAAGGGAATTTCTTTTACCCGTTTTGACATTGCATTATGCGGTTCAAAAAGAAGTGTACAAATGTTCATACTGCAGTAAGTCACCTCAGGCATCCAGTGACAAATTTCACTGTTAAATGCTTTCAGTTGTAAGAGGGTAACATAATGTATTGCTTAGTGATCATACCTTAATATCAGAGTTTGAAGCTGTCATTTATTGATATGTAGTGTGTTGGTTATAGTACCTATTTGGACTTGCAGTGGTGATGGCTTGTAGTTCATGGCCACAGTCTCTCCTTCTCTGGTGTCTGAATCTGCCTCTGAGGTTGAAGATGCTGCTGGGTCCTAAAACAACAAATACACAAAAGCATGTTGGCTTATTTTGATTGGACCGAACTATACAAGTAAAACTATGTGATATCCAATGAGAATTCCAATCCATAAAAATATATAAGGTCCTGGCTCTTCACACTTTCCTTTCAACAGTGCTGCCCAGGACACAATCAGCTCAGTCCTGATAGTGACCCTCGGATTCAATTTTCACTATCTAGGCTAACCCAAAAATGTTGTCTAAATGAAAATCCACATAACCCAGATAATCAGCCCTTTTTAGGCCCTGCTTGTCTCCAATGCCCTGGTAAGATTTCCTTAGCCTATGTACTACTATAGCTGCCAGGTTTGTAGCCTCAATGGGCCTGAGTGTTCTGCCCATGCTGCTGGCTCTGTCTCTTTTCTGCGTGAGCAGTGACAGCATGGGGAGGAGGTCGTGGGAGAACAGAGGGGGTTCCTGTTGGAGCCACGGTTTCCCCAGATTGAGCGAGGGGAGCAGAGCCGTGTTGGGCGCAGTGCTTGGCCTGCTCCACTGACAGAGCTCTACATTATGTTTGTCCCACAGGCCTGCCCTTGTTGCATTCAGAGGGACTCTACAGGCCACATGGGGGAAGACTACCAGGTAGTGGCTTACAATTACCCTGCATTCTCTTCAGGAAATTAGCTGCTATATTTCCATGGATACTGCAGCTGAAAACTAAACCTAAACTTTATTGTCCATTTAACTATTCTCAAACTAGCCTGCTACAATATAGCACACTACTGTATCATGTAAAATCATTTTTTAGTAATACGCAACTAAATGGATATTCAAAGTATCTGATGCTTAAAAAACAATTAGTCAGCCTTAGCCTCTTCATAATTAATAAAACTATATATTAATAATTATAATTAATAAAACTTACAAACTACAAATGGACATTAAGAAATCTAAAGTGTCTTAGACTATTTGAGGGGATTATGAAAGAGATAACACTAAATGCAGATATAAGCCTAAATCTATTTCATTAAAACATGTTCATGGTATTACTGAGGAGCACTAAAGGAATTTAGGCCAATTCCATGAAACCAATAGAGCTTATCCAATCTCACAGGGCCTGATGAAAAATTCATGACTGTCTAGCAAGTACAATGAGAAGCTTATTTTGCTCACTGATTTTCATGTAACACATGTAAAGACATGCTGCCAGAAACACAGTCTTGCAAGACAGTAGGGAAATGCACTAGAAGTTTAAGTGTGCAATGTCTATCTAGCTTATGTAAGGCAAACTTAAAGGCAGAAGGCTGCATATTATTGTCAGTCAGAGCAAAGGCTAGGCTAATATTTCCTAATGACATTCTAAGCAGCCAACCATAGTGATTCATCTCTTCGAGTGAAAGACGGCCCCCACCCCCAATTTCCCCACTTCTCTCTAAGAACTAGTGATAAATAACAGGCTGAGCTTTTTACTGCAGTCCAATACACCAATTCACCCTCAATGGATATAAGCTTCATCTGGTGATGGAAGTATTATTCATTTGCGACTGCAATAATTAAAGACAGCTGGCAACAATGAATACAGCGCACAGACAAGTAGGAGCTGGGAAAGTAAAGCCCGCAAGTGATGTATTCCCACTGTAAGAGAAGCAAGCATGTGCTCTTTCAATTCTGTACTGAAAGATACTGTATTGAAATGAAGTAGGGTCCATGTGCAAAAACAAATTCCTTTGAAAATATGAGCAGAGTTGGCAGTGAATGATGAGGGATATTCAACATTAGGCTGTTGATGACAGAACTTTCTGCTACTTTTCCAACATCGGGGAACGCAGTTACTGTGAACAGGTGGCAGGCAGCCCACAATAAACCAGCTAACAGTAGACTCTGTTGTCCTTAAGATAGAACAGGCTATATCAGTCTAAAATGTTGCCTATGCTATTTGGTGCAACACTGTTGAAATTTCATAAAACTGAAAACATCAAGGGCTAGTTTGTATGTCTCCCTGCTATGTTAATATTGCTTCACTATGCTACATGATCAGCTGACCCTGATGCATATTTGCCTTTCTCACTTGTGAAATAAATAGATGTGCATGTTCAATTTGGTGCATTTAAATGAATGCTCAGTACTTGTATCAACATCAACATGTGGAAGCATGATTTACACTTGACCCATGACCTTTGGGCTGACATATTGTTTATAATGTACATAAGATGTCATGGCCTCTACACGATCAGCCCTGACCTTCACAAACACTCACACACACACACACACACACACACACACACACACACACACACACGCGCACACACGCACACACACACACACACATACTTGCATGTCACTTAGGAAGTTGTGACTGCATCAC
>OMKZ01042760.1:20707-33954 GCA_900302535.1 Neoniphon sammara
CATACACATACACGCGCACACACGCACACACACACACACACACACACACACACACACACGCACACACGCACACACGCACACACGCACACACGCACACACACACACACACACACACACACACAGTTTAATGAAGTGACCTCTCGGTGTATCGTTTTCATCAGCCTGTTCCCCTGTTGGAGACTGTTTTATTGCCTGTGATGATGAAGAGCCACAAGGCTGCTGACACAGCACAGACACCAGGCTATTGGTGGGATTATCCATCATGGCTTCCAGTTGGCCAATAGCAGTAAAGTCTGATGGATCAGGTGATCATCAGAAAGATTGTGCGCTATCTTTATGGATGACAATGGCAACAGGGCTAAATTACAATCTCAATGTGTTGCAAGGCAATCTGTCATAGTGAGAGCTGTGCTGCCACACTCAGTCTCACGTCAGTTAGTGCCCTCAAGATTGGACACTTTGTAAAAGGGCACTCAAACTAACTTGATTCTCAAACTAATTTCAGTCTAGGCTGAATGAAAAAAATATTTACAGATTCAGGTGGGGAAACAGTTTACTGAAAACACAGCTATGGAAACAAGCATGATAACATAAAATATAATATTTCAATTTAGGCCCACAATAATGGTATATGGTTATCCACTTGGCTACAGTATGCCCACCTAATTGTAGCTTACCACAGTCTTTCATCTTTGGTATCTTTCTTTCATAACAGACACAACAACTCATGAAAATCTAGATAAAGCCATTTTATTCCTGTGAAATTGATTCTAGACTAGGAGGTATGTGCCAAATTGATGCATGAGGTTTAGGAATCACAATGAAGTTATTAGCATTAAAATGCAGAGCCATGTGCCCCGCACCAACTGCAATCCTGACAGCCTCAGATATGGTCTAAATGGTAAGTAAGAGACTGCTTCATAGATTGGAATTGCAAAAGAGGTAAATAGGAAGGGGCCTACATTGTCATTTGACTCAGGGAGGCTAATTACATAAGGAGTTAAATACAGAATCAACTATACTTTCAAAAGGATGTAGTAGCTACTCACACAGGGTAGTAGCTACTCACTATTCAAATGCAAATATCAAATCTCCCTGAAATCTCCCTGAAATCAAACATAAGAGTAGACTGATCAAATCTTAATAGCATATGTTATTGCTGCTGCATAATAAAGCAGGCTCTCTGTGCCAGAGAAAGTATATTGTTTTGTGATTTTGGTGAGAGCTTGCCTCAGGGGTATTAGGCTAGGCAAGCATGCACACAGTGATGAACAGTGGAACCTGGAGCTCTGCTTTCGCCTAACCCCCTACGGCAAACACTTTAAAAGGGACAGCTGTTTGAGAGAGCTTCGTTTGAAGTGTGGAGAATCAGGCCTGCATATCAGAATTATCCACTGGGTCGTGACAGTAATGAAACACTACAGCACTCAAAAAGAGGCTCAGCTCAATGTGAAATGTAGGGAATAAGAGCAGTGGAGATGATCTTGTATAGGGTGAACACTGGGCTTATAATGGCATCCAAACAGGAACCCAGTATGCTGTTCTGCCATGAGACTGAAGCATGGAAAACAATAATATGGCTGGCTTCTGATCCAGTATGTATGTATTATAATCTCACTGGCAGATTATAGACATGGTAAGTGTTTTGCTGTGGACTGAGCCACTGAACCTGGTCGTCCTCTCACAACAGGCCTGCTCTGGCCAGCCACCGGGCTAGCAGTCTGCAGTATCGGATGGGACAGAAAAGCTCTATTCACACGATCATTTGGGTTGTGTGCGCAACTAATACAGCCACCCCAACCCAGCCGAAAGAACACGTCACCAAAATTACAAAATATAAAAGCAGTAGCCCGTGCCAGATTGACACAAACAACGGCAATAAAATGGGAATAAAAAGGGAATAAAATAATCTTGGCTGAAATTTACTGTATGGGATGAAGGCTTAATTTGTTTGAGAGAGAAAGTAGGCAGCCGCTGTCCCTCTATCTGTACATCATCGATCAATACATGTAAAGACCTAGCTAGTTTGTGCCAAAACAGTGATCTGCTCCCACACATTGCTAAATAGGTAACAAATCTGTCACGATAAACCACGTACACTAGTCTAGGTGAAACGATTTGGATTCAAATATGAGAGTGAAGATGTGTTTTCGTCTTTCTTCTTACCAAAGGCTGTGTCTCTCCGTTGACTGGAGGTACTTGGAACCTGTCGATTTCTTCCATCATTTTGGCAAAGTGTTACTGATACGAAGCGACAGTTTTAATAAATAGTATTTTTTGTCTAAGTAACTCGGGTTGTATTGAGCTGTCAAGATCCTTCGTTATGTTGCATTATAGCGGTTTGTTTTCCTCCAGTCTGACAGAGGTGACTCGACAGCAAAAACAGCAGTACCGCCCCACTTCCGGGTCTATAAAATATTCATGATTTATCCGTCCAATCACAGGGAAGATATTACTTTAATGGCGTGGTGATGGAAAAGGCGAACGAGAATATGACAAAATTAAAAACAAGTCCACAAATGACATAAATACACCTATGACAACAATTCTTTTAATGTATAACTTTGAAAGCCCATCCTTTTCAAGGTTTGTGTAAATGCTGATTCAGATTGCTTTTCCACTCTCCCATAATTTGCCACAAATGTAAGCAGAAAATGTATGAGTTTTAGACAAAATAGTTGAAACAGTTATTCTGCTGTTCCGCCTCACGACTGTCCGAATTTACAAATTAAAAGATATGACAAGTAATTTCTGGCACAGCTGCAAGTGCTCAGCTCATTTTGTGCATGCATAGCCTGCCGGTTAGTTCACGATTCTCCCACAAATTAGTCTCTGTCAGGGCTATATGTTCTGCTATATGTGTAGCCGAGTCTACTTGCCAACTAAAAATAAATAAATAAATAAAAATTAAAATTAAAAAATCGTTAGCAGTCACAAGCAGTAGGTTAACTAGCATGGAAATAGACCAGGAAATAGATATGAAACTAGTTAAACTGAAATTTCTAATCTTACCTATATTGTGAACCCACTCTTCTGTCTCTTTTTTCCTTCCTGCTGATCGGGTCCAGGTGGATAAATGCGCTTCATCTCTACATTCACTTATTATAACCATGATTTTATATCTATGCCTCTGCTTGAACCGATAGGACCATGGGTCAGAGACAGAGACGGCTGGTTGTCATAGCAACTTGTGTGGCTACACATTTGCAGGAGTAGTGGTGTTGCTGTGGCGCAGGGGACAGTTACTGGAGAGCAAGCTTGCCTTTGTTTTGAACAGTTTAAAAAGTTTATTGTTTACACGATTTGGGATAAGCAGACACAAATTATTTAAATCGTTAAACCGCAGTTTATTTTTGTTTTTTTCCGCGCAATGTCTGTGAGTAACGTAATCAAAACAGTGAGGAAGCAGGTAACCTTAGCTAAAGTTTGCTAACGCAGTGTTAACTACGTGTAACCAACAGTAATATTATCGTTAAACAAATGAACTTTTGTAACGGTGTTCAGTATGCTAGCTGTCAACAGCTAACAACATTTGCGATTTGGTTGTTTGTTTTGACACAGGGATCAAATCGACCTCAAGAGGCACCTGGTACAACGGCTCCGAAAGCTGGGAGTAAGAAGAAGGTTGGTAATTACTTTACTGAGTCACAGTGCTGGGACAGAAAAATATTAACCACTATAATGATGAGCACAAAATTCACATCTAATGAGTAGTAAGGTCAGGTGCAGAAGTGAGAAATGTATGTCCTATCACATGTCATGTAAGATACAATTTGTCTATAGAACAAGTGCTGAAGCTCTTCTTTTTGTACAGGATAAGGAGGACGGTGTGGAGCAGGGTGATGGATGGGACGAGTGGTCTCACGGAAGAACACTTATTAAGCCTGCAGACCAGCTGGAGCTCACTGAGGCGGTAAGACAAGGATAAAAGGATCCTGATAGCTGGAGTTCAAGGCAGGAGTATGTAACAGTGCTGAGGAAATTGGCTCAGAGCTTGCAGTCATTGATTTATTCTATTTTCTAACTATTACTGCGACAGATGATATGCCTACACAGTTAAATAAACTAACCAGTTAAATAAACTCTATGTCTGTGGGTCACAGGTCTGATCTTTCAGCTCTTCTGCAAAATGATTCATGGTTGTCTAATCTTTATTGATATGCTCTTTCCTTTATCTATATTGACATCACCAGGAGCTGAATGAGAAATTCACGAGGATCCTGACTGCAACCAATCCACATGCCCCCCAAAATATTATCCGCTACAGCTTCAAGGTAAGAAATTCAAACTCTGGCCTATAACTTCACAACTTTGACTATGTATGATGGGAAAGGCAAGGATTGCTGCAATATTGAAGCCACTGCAGGTCAAGTTCAGGTACACTGTTTAATGAGAAAGTCACATGTTTTTGTTTCAGTGTGTCTTCTGCATTTAAACATGACAATGACTTGCTCACAACTCATTTTTCCTGTGTTTTTCTTTATCAAACCTCAGTCTCCCATCCAAGTAGTCAATGAAAGTAACCTATTTTTTCTTTTCTAATCTATACATAATAAAACCTGTTCTTATACTTTTTATTTTTAACAATAACCCATTCCACACATGTTCTTGCTTCTTGTGTTTCCCAGGAACGTTCCTACAAGCCCATCAGTGGGGTGGATCAAATGGCTGTTCACTTTGTCTTGGAGGGCAACCTCTTGCACAAAGACTCTGATGAGGCCCGTAGACAGAGGGCCAAGCAGGGCCTGCCGGGGGGTATTTATTGTAATATGCTACAGTAATTTACATTGTCTATGCTAGATTTACAGTAGGTTTGTAGTGTACGACACTTTTGTTGGAGACATCCAAACATGAAAATTTGTTGTCTTCCTTAAATGACTGACTGCAATTACCTAATGGTTAATATAAATGTTCCAATGTGTTTTTTCCTGAAAGTGTAGTATAAAGTTGGTGCCACAAGGTGGCCCTATCAGCGTGCATCATGAAGTCACAAAATCAGGAACCGGATATTGTGACTAATTATTTAATTGGTGTAATTGGAGATTGCTGGCGACTTCACTTAAAATTAGCTTTTAAATGTGCACTTTCACACAATCACATTATGTTTTTGATGTTTCCAGAGAAAGTTGATGCAGTTGACACTGCAGCAGAACCTGATGTGGAGAAACCAGAGACCCCGGTAATAAAGATCACCACAACTTTTTGATAAACCACTTTATGGCACTAATATTAGAGCAATGTTGTGCATAGGGTAAGAGTATATTGTAAAGGACACAAGCTCAAGGTTGACATATCTTTAAAGGATTCTTTTAAGAATGCAGTACATCACAGAGCCCTTGAATTCAAAATTACATTTTTGATCAACATTTTCCCACACTGTCAACATATCAGAGTGTAGCTTGGGCTAGCAGTTTTCCTCAGTGATTTTGGTGATCTTTGGCAGTGCCTCTTTTGTTTTTCAACAGGCCACACTTGGAGAAGATGCAGGGGAAGTAGAAGAGGCTGAAGAAGAGGACAGGCCGGACAGTGCTGCCTCCAAGACTGGCAAGAAGGAGCAGAAAGTTACTAACCAGTTCAACTTCAGTGAGAGGGCCTCCCAGACTCTTAATAACCCACTGAGGGTAGGAGGGCGACAAACAGCATGATACCCCACACACTTTTTACATGATAGAGGACAGTATCTAAGATTTACATTAGAGAACTTTTAATGCTGTGTATTCAAAATGACATATTAATGTGTCATATTTTTCAGCATAGGCTCAAGTTATCATAGCCTGGTACATGAATTTCAGTGAGCAGATATCTTTTTAATGATCTTTTTTAATTTACTTCTAGGAGAGAACCTGCCAGACTGAACCGCCTCCTCGCTGTAACTTCTCTGCCACTGCCAATCAGGTAGTAGCGCAATTGTCTCTGGCCTGTTACAGTGGGATGTTTAGACCAGGCCCATTCTCACAATGTTGCATATCAGTGAGTATTTGTGCTTACATGGGTTGACTATGATGACGCCACTTCTTTCTGTACAGTGGGAGATCTATGATGCATACACTGAGGAGCTGCAGAAGCAAGAGAAGAATAAGGAGAAGCAGAAAGCCACCCCATCAAAGAAAGATGATGACAGAGGCAAGAAGAAGATGATGCTGATGGAGACTCAGGTAATACGCCCTACTCCTCTACTTCCCTGGCCTACTTCACACCTGTCATTCAAGTGCATCTCATATTCAGACCCAGAGTAGATTGAATTTAGATGGATTACATTCATGTCTATTAGTAAAATGTGTGTATAACTCTCTATATGCATGGAATTTGGCAAGGACTTCTCATTTTCTACAGATTGCTGTGCCTTTATAAATAGTATGTTCAACAGTTAAAAATAAATGTTATGACCATATCATTGCTTAAGTGATAAGCTTACATTAAATAAAAAAAATGTTATGGCCACATTTTAGGCTAAGTGATAGGCACTGTTTGTGAATTATGTATTTGGAAAAAATATTGGAAATAAAACAATGTATTCATTTCTGGTGGCATTTTTTGATATTTCTTTTCAAGTCTTTACTCATGTGCCACATTAATGTCATGTTTTTGAATTGCAATATTTTAATTTGGGGACTTTTCCAAGTAAATATTCATATATGCAATAAATTTTGATTAATTTGATTAATCAGCATATCATGTAGCCTAATTAATTATATTACAATTTTTAATCGATTGACAGCCCTAAATTTTATTCCTGTTTCCTCTATAGAGTGATGACCTCAGCAAAGTGACCAAGGCAGTCAAGATCCTCGAACGAATGGTCAATCAGAATATATATGGTGACCTAGCACTAGGTATGGTTCTCTTGTAAAGATGTCAAGTGACAGCAATATGAACTACAGTGACATCTGTTACTCCTTGTCTTGTCTTGACTGTTATTCTCTTCTCTCTTCTCTTCTTTTCTCTTCTCTTCTCCAAATTTTCCTCCCTTCCTTTCACACTGCTTTTAGATTTCAAGTACTTTGAGGACGCCTCTGATGAGTTCAGGGAGCAGGAGGGCACCCTTCTGCCTTTGTGGAAGTTCCAGTATGACAAGGCCAAAAGACTGGCTGTTACTGCCCTCTGCTGGTAATTTTGCTCATAAAAATGGCATCTCTTGATATATACATGTACTATCCCAGCCTATTAAAGCAGTGTCAGTGATTTCACAACTTAACACATTGGTTGGACATGAATTTGTAAGTGTGTTACTAGTAAAGGTATGAGTGTTTGATGAGGCAATTGTCATCATCAGGAATAAGAAATACCAAGACCTGTTTGCTGCGGGAATGGGATCATGTAAGTACACAGGATTGGCTGCAGGATTGATAACTCTTAAATTCCCTATATACAATTTAACCTTATGAATCCACATAAACCTGATTTCTGAAATCTGATACATGACCTTTACTGTGCCTCTCACTGTGTCTAGATGACTTCAGTAAACAGGGGCGTGGAATGTTGGTCTTCTACACCTTGAAGAACTCTTCATTCCCAGAATACATCTACCCCACAAATTGTGGCGTCATGTGCCTCGATATCCATGAACAGGTGTCCTATCTGGTGGCAGTTGGCTTCTATGATGGATGCGTGGCTGTCTACAACTTGAAGGAAGAGGGACTGCAGCCCATCTACAAGAGTACAGCTAAAACTGGCAAACACACTGACCCTGTCTGGCAGGTGAGGGTAGATGGTAGAAGAGGTGGTGAAGGCTAAATAAGTAAGGGTCCAGTGTGTGTGTGTGTGTGTGTGTGTGTGTGTGTGTGTGTGTGTGTGTGTGTGTGTGTGTGCATGTTCACACACACACACACACAGACGATTGAAGAAGAGTAAAGAGGATTTAAGCTAAATGCTGGTGTTGGCAAATTTGTGAGTAGAATATAAATCAAAGTATACAACAGGGACAGTAAAGTTGGTAGTGCAAATAGCAGGTTAAGTTAATTATTTGACATACAGTATTTCCTGTCACCTCTCAACAAGTCGGTGTGCTTGTTGGAAAATATTTAATATTATGTGTAATATTATCAATATAATCAAATATCAAAGTATTTTAAGGGAAGCAACTTTTTTTTCTAAAAACAAAACAAAACAAAAAAACAAGTTAGGTTCTGTTGTTTTCATACTTTAGGTCTCTCTGTTTCTGTGCGCAATGTGTGCATCACGTTGCTTGGTTATATTTCCATTCAGGTGCGCTGGCAAAATGATGACATGGATGGCAACCACAACTTCTACTCTGTGTCCTCTGATGGCAGAGTAGTGTCTTGGACCCTGGTCAAGGTTAGCTAAAACAGACTTAGAGTCTCATAAGCCACATAAATTATTGCCTTTTTTTCTTGTTGATTCTTTAACATGAGCCGTGCACTAATGATACCGCAGAGTATAAATCAAAACAACTGCTACTGTGTGTGTGTGTGTGTGTGTACAAGCATGTGCATGCATTTGCGTGTGTATATTGTGTATATCTATAGTCACATCTCAGTTATTTTATATCCTTTCAGAATGAGCTGGTCTTTACAGACATTATCAAACTCTCATTGGAGGATGTGCCGCATCTCAGCACAGGTAAGGCTTTGCTCGCACGGTGTGCCTTCTTGTGCATGTTAAGTCAAGGATGCCCTCATGCCAATTTTTCATTGCCATTAGAATACAAACATTTGAATATTGGCTAATTTTGACCAAATTATTGGACTATTACCACAATCAAAACATTAGTTTGGGGCAATCATTAAAGTAATAATAAATAAATAAATAAAAAGATACAAATCACTTGTACCTATGAGATACCAGACCTGATTCAGATATTATTTGCAAATCATTTGTAGAGTTTGTTTTTACCTGATTGAAATACGATATGGGTTGTGTTTGCTATAGAAAAATAATTCAGGTAGTATCAGGTAAGTTGCTAACCACTGAAAAGTGTGTTGATTAGGATTTTAAATATATTTTCCCTGATTGTCTAAATATTATGGCACTCATTACATTGCCCTATATGGGAAACACCAACCACCTGATATACAAATCAGGTTAACACAAACATTATTTGCAAAAACAGTTTGACCATACGTCTTATCCTACATGAGAACAATGAAGAAAACTAAGGTGCTTTGTTTGATTTAGACCTTAGAATTGGATTTTAGTATTTTGGAAATTCTCTGATATCAGTACCCTGCTTAAGCATGGTCTTGGGCTGATACAGTATTCCAGTCTCTGTAGCGGTGCATAGCTAATTTTAGTGCTTGATATTTCTTGTCAACAGCTTGTGGTACATCATTTGACTTCCATAAGCAGATCA
Source organism: Neoniphon sammara (assembly GCA_900302535.1). NCBI lineage: Eukaryota > Metazoa > Chordata > Actinopteri > Holocentriformes > Holocentridae > Neoniphon > Neoniphon sammara. The sequence continues at coordinate 30,018 of OMKZ01042760.1, forward strand.
ACTATCTCTTCCTAGTTGGCACTCAAGAGGGAAAAATACACAAGGTAAGACACAAGGGCTGCAGTATCCTGAATTTGGCTTGACGGATAAATCCAAGATATTGTAGCACAGGCCTCCTCTGATGTCACAAAACATGCTGCTGAAGTCAGTCAGCTCCAGCCACACAGGGACAATCTAAACATAATATTCTAATGCCCTCATAGTCAGGCCCTCTATCCAGTTTTGACCATTGACTCTGCCTCTTACCTCCAACGTGTTACAAAAAGAAGAGAGGCTTATGCTAAGAGTCCACAGTTCGTTTGAATGACTTTTGTAATCTTCTATTCAAAAAAGTTGCTGTTTCAGCAAAGCCTAAGCCCTGAAATAGGTTCCCTTTCCATGCCACCTCTAAAGGAGATTAGGATCATTTCAGAGCTTCTCATTCCCATTATCTGCTTTGAAAAATGGAAGCTCATTTTGTTTGTGCTGCAGTTCCAGATATCGTGCTGGGCTTGGACTCCAGAGGGTGCACGAGCTTGAAAGTTCCCATTAATCGTGCATGTGTGTGTGTGTGTGTGTGTGTGTGTCCGCATTGCCCCTTGGGAGCCCCTCCGGCCTGGCATTAAGCGTTTAATTAGTCTCCTTAAGCAGAGCCTCTGTCCACATCAGACAGCTGGTAGTTTTTGGCTTGCTTCCTATCCTCTCTATGCTCCTCTCCCTCATGTGCAAGTTCTACAATACTGTAGACAGAAAGCCACTCTTAAAAGTCTCATTCAAAGACAATCACTGTGCCCTCATTTAATGATTTAATAACTTTTAAATTTTGAGCTTTCTAATTAAAGTACACATTATTGAAACTGATGGATCTTTGTAGATTTAAACTTAGTGTTTCAGATTAGTTCACCTCATGAAAGGAATAAAACAGCAGTGAAGTGTTATAGGGAGAAAATTGCTTTAGATGAATGAAAGATGGATGATGGGACACGCATGAGCATGCACATATGCTCCAATGTAGCACACATCACTTTGGAGGTCACAAAACAAATCTCCAATGGTGCTCAACCTGTAGGAATTTCCAATCCCATGGTGCTCATACTTGTAAGTTGTGACCGGATGTGGTATCTACTAGTTGACTCAATTTCTCCTCTTCACACTTGGTAATTATGATGACTTGACAAGCTCATCAGTGTCTATTCACTTGTCTTTTTGTGTTTTTGTCATATCAGTGTCACAGTCTTTCTCCACAACAGACAAAAATGATCCAAACATTAGGATTCCTGGTTTAAAAAGATGAAAAGCAGCTCTTTGGAATATCCTGAGTAAGGGATTAATTGTAATGAAGCACTTTTGATTGCATGATGTCGAGCTTTGTGCCAGATAACGTGCATCATCAAGAAAAACAAGTGGAAAGATCACAAGCAGCAATGCAAAAAAGACTGTCTAAATTGTCTGCTTCCTAGGGCGGTTATTTCTCCTTTGATACACATGCTGCAGGCACACGCATACACACACACACTCACAAACTCACTCACTCACACGTAGGCACACACACCTTGTCTGTGTTTCTGTGAAGTCACCCTCACTTCCCACACAGCCCCTACATACACTGTAGACACACACACACACACACACTCACACAACTGTCCCAAACAAACACACATACACTCAGTATATGTGATAGAACTGTCTCACACCTCACCTCCAGGTTCAGTGACTCAGAAACCCTCCGGCGACAGGTTAAGAATCCCTCAGCTAGCTGCAGGGCTGGTGTCATTTCCTGGAAATGCAGCAGCTGTCCCCACAGGCCAACAAGCTATCTCCTGCTGGATGGCCCAGCTGATTTATCCCTGCAATCTAACTCTGCCACAGTGCTGTGGTTGCTTTTGCAACCGTTAATCTATCAGTGGCAGCCAAACATCAGATTTATTTTAGTTTACAGAAAATAAGCTCATGTACCCACTGTGTAGCCTCAAGAGTTTTGACTGTGTTGCATCTTTCTGACATAATGATGTTTATGCAAGCGCCATCCACAATCCAATTACTTCTTGAAAGTTTCTAGACATTTAAACAGTCCTGTAAGTGATTCAAACCTTATTTACTTATTTATTCACTAAATTTGATACAAATTAAACAAAGTTTCTGGCACTCACCGGGTACAAATTGAAACTCTTTATTATCTTCCCCCAGTGCTCTAAGACCTACTCTAGCCAGTACCTTGAAACCTATGATGCTCACAGCATGGCGGTGGATGCTGTCAAGTGGAACCACTTCCACCCCAAGGTCTTCATCTCTTGCAGTTCCGACTGGACCGTCAAGATCTGGGACCACACCATCAAGTAAGTCCACCTACAGAATGAAAGAGTGCAGGCTCACACTGGTGCTGTGCCACAGTCGTACATGAAGTCTGTTTTTCCATACATACTACAGTTTTAATTATTTAATAATTCAATTTAGTTTTATTTTGTTAGTTTGAACTAGAATTTTGAGATTTCTATTTTTTCAGATTTTATTTCCATTTCAGTTTTTTTTCAAACTGTATTGAGTGTGTTGGTGAAAGCTGTTTCAAAAATTGTTTTGGGTGTTAGCTGTGTATAAACGGTTGATCTGAGCCAATTGATAGCTAGATTTTTTTTCTCTGCAATTCAGTGAGTGTAGAAATGGTCAAAACATTAAAGGTGATTTTATTTATTTCAATTAGACAATTCAGGTTTTCCAGAGGGTTTAGTTTCCATCTTTATTCCAGTTTACTGAACTGTTTTTCATGCCTTGATAATGTCTATTGTTTAAGTTTTAATTAAATAAAATAACCTTGCCTCAGATTAGACATACTGTTACTTCTCAGAATATCATGGTGAGTCTCTCATGTGTCTCTCCATGGAAAACTGCTGTTGTTAGTTGCAGTATTCCTGTATGAATACTATCCAGAGTACACGTGATCAGGTAACGGCTGCTGTGAGCTCTATCAAGTAGACTGTCTCTCCTGGGGACTGTATTTATATGATCATGGTTAGAGACCTTACCAATGCTTTGTGCATGACTGTCAATGACGAAGGGACTGGAAAATCACCATGCCTGCAGTCTCTCCATAATGATACTGTAATTAATCTTCATCACCTCCTTATCTCATCATGGCCCTGATATAATTTTCCTGCCACATTCGACTAACACACTATGCTTCCCACTCCTTGTCAGTATGAGCAGCTTGACTGAATAATGATCATAATCTTCAAATCATTATGAGAGGCTGGGTTTTCAAAGGTGATCCATAACATCCTATAGACGTCCTCCCCTGGATACAGGAGACAGTGATCATGGTTAGAGACCTTACCAATGCTTTGTGCATGACTGTGCATGACCTGTGCATGACCTGGATACAGGAGAGGACTTGACTCTATCAAAAACATCAACTCTTCTTACTTGTGTAGGTTTGTTAAATCACGACATTCTTCTGACTCAGATCTAAATTATCACCTAGTTATTCTCAGGTAGTTTCTGAATCAGAGTTATTGTACTCTCAGCACATTTGTAAACAATACTGAAATACATGAATTTCAGCATCATGTATTGGAGGACTGAGTCTGGTACGTTTTGTAATTCTCTAGAACAGACTTAGCCAGTCCTTAATTAATGGCTTGTAGTTAAAGAAGAGTGTATCTCACATCCAGTCAGGGAAAAAGATGGTTTAATTAATCTGCTCCTCAGCCCCCTCTGTGATAAAATTGTCTCTAATTTATGAATCCCCATAGCTCTGACTCAAGTATTGTATAGACTATATTTCTCTGGATTCTGCTGTGTCATTCTTCTTGAAGTTACCCTCTCTTGAAAGACTTTGTGTCCAACCAAGTTACACCTATTAAAAAGGAAATTTTTGGTTAACACACACACACACACACACACACACACACACACAGTTACCTCCACCATATCCTCAAAGAACATGTAATGGAGTTTTGAATGA
>OMKZ01042762.1:0-12085 GCA_900302535.1 Neoniphon sammara
GCCGCCACCACTTCCCTCTCCTCTTCCTCCTCCTCTTCTTCCTCCTCTTCCTCTTCCTGAGTCCTGGGAGGAAGGCTGTTTTCCAACCAGTCTGGGCCCTTGGGATGCTTCATGTCTGGAGGGAGGGGAAAGGTCAAAGGTTGGTTATGGAGGTCTAAAAGGTTGACCTCATCAGAAATGTGCTACTGTAAGGTTTCAGTTGAAATAGAGGCGGTATAGTCCCCATGTGTGTTAAGTCATTTCACCCAGAATGTGTGTGTTGTTGAAACCTCCACAGGGGGGCAACAGAGCATCATCATCATCCTCTTTTTCCATCAGTGTGGCTCAAACTACAATATTCTTTGCACTGCCTTTACTGAGCTTGACGTTTCATTCAAATTAAGTCTGTAACAAACAATGGGATTTAATAGGCATATAAAGAAGGATGCTTATCACTTGGCTGGATCCAAAACATCCTTTGACCACTCTGCTCAGTGTCGACATGTATGAATTTCAACCTGTCCAAATGAAGGCAAAAATGTGTCGAAAATCTTTCACATCCCATTAAAGGGCTTAAAACAGACATCCATTAGCTGATAAGGAGGGCCTATCTCTAGCAAACATCACAGCATTACAACAGAGACGTGAACAAACTCCAGATAAGGATCTTGTTCCAGCTCCTCTCCATTTATCAGATAATAAAAGCTGATTCCCAGGGCACACAAAACGAGATGCTTCTTTGTGAGAGCACACAGCCCTAATACCTATAATAGCTGAGCGATTATGGTTGACTGACAGCATAAATCAGGCCGCAGCACGACGTGGGCTCTGCTACAAATGTGGTAATGTCACCAAAAGTCTAATTGAATTCTTTGCTTTGTGCTGTTCATAATATAATAGAGTCAATTAAGTGCTCATGGTTTTGGACATTTCACCCTCCATGCTGCTGAATCCAACCCTTGCTAAACAAACCATCATTTGAAAGTTCTTCGCTGCTCTAAAAATTCAATTTGTCTGGTAGAAAGATGAAAGCAACTCTCAAATTTTGGAATCAAACAGTCTCCTATATATGTTAATTTTGTGCCCTGTGCTCCAAACAGCAACTTGGGCTTCAAAGCTTCAGCCCAACACTGTGAGTGTTTGAATGGTGTTCCACTACACTCTCGTGGTTAATGCCCTTTCCCAGTTCATACTGTGCACTACAAGCACTGGTCTGGCTGTACAAACCAGTCGTCCACACTAGAACCATCGACAAACATCGAGCGGCTGTACTTACTCATCTTTATGTGATAAGCTGGAATGGGCACCTGACAGCCCCATTATCAGACAGCTTTTAACAGGCTGCCAGCAGCTGGTAGTGAGTTTCTGCTGGCTCTTAGCACTACAAACCCTGCTTCTCTGCCGCCTGGCATCTGAATGGGCAGCTGGTTTGAGCCCAGTCCACTACTGCTATTAAAGTGCTTCAGGCTGGAACAGAGATTGGTGCTCCGCAGAGTGAGCCGCAGCACCTGCAGCCTGTTGCAACAGCTGAACATGTGGTTTATCCTAAGTTATAAATGTCCACTAAATGTTATGTTGAAACTAGTTAGTTTGACACTAAAGCTCTTTGTTGAGCTGTACCAGAGACGATTGAGAAGTGAGACAGCCCAACTCATAATCACGTCCTGTATTTGTGTCATGTGGTGGATTACAAATACCATAGGGGAAGCAAACCTGTGGTTGAGAATGCCAGAAAGCTGAAGAGTTCAGTAAATGACAACCATAAGAGACTTTATATAAAGAAAGATGTGCACCCTGCTATCCTGAGGGAATGATTATGCAAAAACTGAAAGAGCAGCCCCTGGTAATGTTGGATATACAATCAAAGTTAATTAAGTGTGCAGTAACAAGAGATGGGGAATTTGTCTGTAAGTCTGTGTCACCTTTTCTGTCACTGGATCCAGACATATTAAGTTAGGTTTCTGGAATATCAATGGACTCCGGAATGAACTTGAAAATGCAGCTGTGTTACAGTGGCTGAGAAACCAAGATACTGTAGTGCTGACAGAGATCAAAAGAGATCAACTAAACCATGCCCCTGGATTTATACTAATGGTAGCAAAAAGTCAGTACAGATAGAGAGGACGTAGTGGCTATTCTGCTCAGAAGTGGAATTTACCAGGATATATCACTGATAGACACATCAGAACAGATTTGGTTCCAACTTTGAAGTCTGCAAGGTATGAAGTTTGGTGGGGTTTACACATAGCTCCATATGATTCGCCATTGTTCTGGTTTTGCAGAAATTCAGGCCAGAACCCATGATAATACCTATAGATATGTTGTAGTTGGAGATATAAACACCCGGTGCGGTGACAGAGCTAGTGATCTTGTAAAAGAGGATCATGGCATGGCTTAAAAGCCTGTTGATACAGTGAACAGCAATGGCAAGACTATTATCCAAATTTATACAGACAATAACTAGGGATGCACCAAACCTTTGGCCACCAAAAATATTCAACCGAAAATAGCAAAATATAACACATTCAGTATTCGGCCCAAAGTGTGATAAGGCCAAAAATTTTGACTGAATGTGTGTGTGAAAAATGAGAAAAATACCAGCACTTGGCACTCGGTATTCAGTATTCGGCCAAGTGTTTCCTTATATTCGGCCTCAGCTTCGGCCAAGAATTTTCATTTCGGTGAATCCCCAACAATGACCTCTTGATTGTGAATAATCTGCACACTGACTCTCGCTCTTTCGCCAGCTCCCTTACTTAATGTAAGAAGGAAAAATGGATATCAGAGGTTGATTACTCTTTGATATCTGGCCACTACATTAATTGTGTCACAAACTTCGAAGTGATTCAAAATGCCGAAATTCCCTCTGATCATGCCCTCTTGTCTGTGAACCTCTTCTTTGCTGAGGAAATGGTTGATGCAAAACTGCTTCTACATCGTTGCTCAAGATTTGAGCTCTCATTCTGTGAATAAGTCACCTAGTAAGTCTTGTTGCAAGAAACCTATACCATTAAAAGACATTGCTGTGAGCTCTAACCTCAGTGTATTCAAAGTGCCAGCCACTGGTGCAGGTGAAAATCCAGATGTTATGGCAAGACAGTTTGCAAGCATATTGTACAGCATATTGTACAGCTGTGCAGCCCAGAGTAAACCAGCTCCCTCTTTTCCCCCACTTCCTGACTCAATCTTAAACCCAGAAACTCTGCCACCCAGATGGCAGCGTATAATGGATTGTGATGACGCAAAAACATTGTGGCGGGTCATAGTTTGGAAAGGTGAATTTAATCCTACCCCCTACATCATGAGAGACCTTCTGAGGCAGGATTCCGGGAGCATATGGAGCAGCTGCTTAATCTGCCTGCCGGTGAGAGAGAGAACTGACTGAGCACAGAGGACTATAATGTGGGTGTGCCCCTCTTAGACAACCCTATTACACGGGAAGAGGTGAAACATATAATTGACAAACAAATGAAGGCAGGGAAAGGAGCAGGAGTGGATGGAGTAAGCCCAGGAGTGTTTAGGTTGTTGCCTGTAATATGAATAATGTCTTTATGTATGGGTTTTAACTCTATCTCTAAGAAAGGTACCCTCCACGATTGTGATAACTATTGTGGTGTAAGTGTGATTAAACAAAACTAGGCAAAGATGTATGATTGCATACTAAAAAGCAGACTAATGTCCTGGTATAAACCTTTTTGAGAGCAAGCAAGGCCCCAGCCCCAGAGAGGCTGCACTGAACACATGCTGACTCTCAGGTTGCTTATCGATTATTGTGTTAGAAAGAAGACCAAACTGTATATTGCTTCAAATGATTTTTCAAAAGCTTATGATGAAAGGGAAAATTTTCCAAATCCTACAAAGTGTGGGATATGGTACCAGCATGCTTGTGGTCAAGTCACAGTATTACCACAACTAGTATTCTGGGGTTAACTGCAATCACATCAGCAGTAGGACTGAGACAGGGCTCACCTACATCTTGTTTCCTTTTTGTGTTATTTGTAGATATGTTGAAACAAATGATAAAGCAGAGATGTAGAGAGGATGGATTTCTAAAATGCTTTAATGCTAATGGATGGCACTGTCATTTTGGCAACTTCAAGGGAGAAACTGATAGAAAGGACTCAGACTTAATGAGAATTTAAATTCAAACTACCCTATATTTCACCTTAAGTTTGGCTTGTTCAACAGGCAGCTGGAATCCAACTTAGTTAGTAGCCATGCACAAGCTGCCTCACATGCACCATAAGACTACTGAGTTACCTTTTCTTTTTTTTCATTCAGAAAATATTACGTGTTGCAGGTAAGGAATAAAATCAAGAACACAATTAAACTACATAAAAGAAACTAAACTCTTGAAGGATGAAAAAAGCATAACAAAAATGAAATCATAAATGACAAGTAATAAAAACGATAAATAACTAAAAATAGATTGAATGCAGAAAATAAGATCAAAGGGAAACAGAGTATGATAATGAGCAGGAGGACTTACCCACTCACTCATTGATATACATATCCATCAGTGGTCTCAGCACAGGACTCACAAAAATCAGCATACAAATGCTCAAAGCAGCTCAGGTCACAAATTGATTTTCCTTTTGGGTTGTGGTAAAGCAATATTACATGTGAACCTTTATTACTTTACCTGCTGAATAAGACACATATTAGAAGTGCTAGCACCGCTATGTGCTACACTAACACAGCCATCCTACAGTATCTGTATTACTGTCCTCCTGGAAATGAGCTATCTGGCCTGAACAGCCCCATAAATACCAGCACTCATCAGCTTGTCAGTCAGTCCAGGATGGAGATAGACTGCATCAGAGCCAAGAATATAAAGCGCAGGTTGTAAAGGCTGCGTTATGTGCGCTCTCTGTCTGTCTGAGCTGACGCCACTCATAAAGTTGACACAATGCAAGCATTGGCCTGCATGGCACAGGGTACAACTAAAGAAGAGGTGTGTGTGTGTGTGTGCTTGGTGTGACAGCATTTTTGTACACAGTATGCAGTGTGTGAATAGTTACTGTCTGCTCTCCATGGCTAAATATAGTTTAATAAAAAAAATCACACCTTCCACTGCTTGTGAATAGTGCCCCAATATTGTCCTAGGACAATATGAAAACACACTTTGTATACTTAATCGCTGTGGAAACATAAAGGAGACTGTGAATAGTTTTCCTAAAACCCATGTCTCAGCAGCACTTCTTGGTCTTGAAGCACAATGCTCAGTGGCAGTACCAGCCATAATGTTAACAGCAATTTTCAGTTCATGTTTGCAGTGTTTTGGACTAAGAAATGGTGAGAAAGTCAGTAGAAGTCGGCTGGGACGAACAGCCAGTGGGGATGTACAAAAGTAAATTTTTTGAATAGAGTAAAGGCCTAAATTCAAAATACTCTGTGCTGTCGGTAGGCTTAAGTGCAAATGTACCAGACACCTAATTTCTTCTGAAATTATGAAAAAAAGCAGAAAGAAATGTAGCTCTTTCTGGTCTGTTTCCTCCTTTGCGCTCATGTTGAACACAGCCTTGGTCTGCTTTACCATTTCTGTGTGATGCTTATTTTTGATGAAAGATGAAACATTAATAAGGCATATTTAAGACAGCTTTCCACAAGCTTAATAAAACTGCTGGGAATAGGCAACCTTGGCATTAGAGCCATGTCCATATTTCTGAATCAGCAGACATCTGTCAGTAGAAACCCAATCCTTGATGAGCTTCACTCACCAGAAAGATCAGTAAACAAGCAACCTTAAAACGATTACTTGACACTGAGTATCACTTGATCATTATTCTTCATGTGTCACAATGTTATGTTGGAGGTAAACTGAACCTCAAATTGTTTGATAAAAATTAGATTTAGTCATTAAAGACCACAAGCAGATTGCATTCAGACCTTTTATTACACACTCAGCAGGCAGGTTTCTATGAAAGCCGCACTCTGTCTGCTTGCTCATTTGTGTTTTTATGTGTAACATCTTATGCAGTGCACACTGCTTAGGGGAATTACAGTGTACATTGTTAAGACTGGAGCACGGACCTGTATCCCTGCATAAGGGAAATTTAGTTTGCTCTCATACACCAGACAGTATGGTAGATGTTAAACAAGCCTAAGATATGTGTGTGTTAGATCAGTGATTTTCTAAGTGTACTGGCTAAGTCAATGGCTTAAATGTTTTTATTCAGTTCACATAGTTACGACAACACCGTACTACCACAGCATGTTGGTATTAACAAGCAGTTTTTAAAATCATTATATTTTAATTCTCTCCAATCACTCCACCCCTCCACCCAAACACCTACAAAGCCCTAGCACACTTGTTATTGTTATTTGATGTGATCATTCATTCTAAAGTGTAAAAGGGCCCAGAACATCTATTATATATGATGTGTCGCATCTAATACACCCATCCACAGCATCTTTTAATATAAAGAAAAAAAAATGATATCCAGCCAGTCAAAACTGGTACCAGTTACTACTGGAAATGTAAATAAAGCTCTCGTATCATGTATTTCTAAAACAGGGTTCACTAACTAGCCCAGCTGACAACATAATAAAACTCAATACTTGCTTTAAGACAGCTGCATGGAAATGACCTGCCAACTTCATGAACTTCTCTATCAAGGGAGTCATCTGAAGTGTAAAGTAATCCACCCTAAATGGGTGTCTGCATAAATAAGTGATCATTAATTTTGCCCTTTGACGCATACATGGTGCTTTACAAGTCCACAATGGGTTTGGGGTAGAGTGTCAAAGGGCAGAATTAGGCCCCACACTGAGCCATCAGTAAATTTTAATGCATGAGTTTAACTGAAAAAAGTGTTTCTGTTTTTGTTTCTAAAGGGATCAAAGAAAGTGTGGCTAAGGGTGTCAGTATGAAATTTAGCCTTAAAGGAATGTATCTGTGCTCCATCTGATGCTAAGAGGGCATGGTGGGATGCACTCGAGGCTAACGGCTAACAGCAGCAGCCATGCCAGGTCCACCTAGGTGGGTACAGAGCTGACAGGCAGATATAAAACAGATAACTTGTTCAGCCTGTCCCCCCCAGCTGCTCTCCCCATCTGTTTGGTGTGCCAGCTTGGTGTGCTGTGGTTCCACACCAGGGTCTAGCTCGTTTATCGACGGGCGTTGACAAATGAGAGCTGCTGCAGAAAACAGCCTTGGTGCTGTGAGGTGTAGAGGAGTTGTTTGAAATAGCCTATTTTAGCCTACTTCTGTGAATAGATTATTGCAAACATACATCCATAAATCATGTGTGCTGAGCATTTTCAGGAGTTCTTCAGGAATGCACAAATATATGATCACTCCTGAAAAATCAACACCTGTTCTACAAAGATTTCAAGACCTTTCAGTTTTGATTGATCTTCAGATTAAAAAAAACCCCTCTCACCCCCTCTTTATTTTTAATACCATTAATAATGTAATCAGAGCAGTTGTCAACATGCAGATCACTAGTCCATATATTCCCAAGGAGACATACCATAGCACACCAAAGCACACTATAAATAGCACAGCTTAATGCCTACCAACTGTACTGTACATCTATTACTGTAAAGGCTGGGCTCTGGGACCATGTAATGTCTTTATGCTGCTCAACTGTAAAGTCTGCCTGCCTGTCTCTACACAATTAAAGCTTGCTGAATCCATAATAAACACACAACTGAAAGGAAACCGTAGACAGTGGAAAAATCTTGCAGCTCTCTGCATAGATTTTATCCAAGTCCTCCTACAAATCTATTTTGGCTTTTTGGAAATATGAGGAACTGAATTCAAATTTTTTCAGTCTTGGATATAGGGCAACTTCCTGGAATGAGCAGGTCTAATTCAGATGTGGGCCAGGCACTTCAGACAGGATATGTAAGGCAGCTGATGGGTGTTAAGGCGATGTTTCAACATAGGGATGAATTTCTGAGAACGACACTGTCCCAGACACTCAGGACGAGTTGAGGTCCCTCGCCACAACACCTGTCAACCCTGTTCCATTACGTCAACAACGGACGACAACAGATAACACACATGATCTGACATGGAAACATGGGGCGGGGGAAGTAAATAAGTAATTAGCTCATGGTGTCTAACAATCACTGAGTATGAAATATTACTGACAGTGGAGAGGAGTGTGTTATATTCTAGCAAATAAAATGCTAGTTTCCAGTGCATGTTGAGTAAAATTTGGTTATCAAATGTATTGCCTTTTAGCACTTCTTGTCACATAATACATAATATAACCATTCAAAAACCATGACATCAGGAAACTTTGACATAAAATTTCTGTTACAGATGGTAAAGTACGCTGAGCAAAATTCAAACAGTGCAGCATCACGAAGACAGTCGGTTACTTTAAGAAATAAATCTCCCTCCGTTTGTTTTCTGTCTCCACTGAACACCAGATGCTTGCTGGGTCTGTTAATGGAGGCATTATGCTTATGCTTTTGATTAGACAAGAAGCACTTAAACCAAAGATGAGACCCTGTAGCCTGGGGAAAATATGTACTCCATTTTGTGATTGCACAGGCTGTATTAATGCGTGCCTACTTCCCACCGTGTAAAGTAATTAATACCCACTAATGACCACTCCACAATCTTGTTTTAGTGAGTTGTCAGTTTTAAGAGCCACTGTCCAAACACCAAACTGACCAGGATGACATGCTGATCAGCATCTTTCTCATCATCTCATTCTAAACAACCTGCCATCTTCGAATGCTGAGAATGAGAAGTAAAATGTGAGTGAAGCTTGTTTTCAATGCAGTTTGAAGGCACTGGGAGCGACCAGGCATGTCAGTTTCAATTTTAAAATTTGATGCTATGCTGGTACTATCCTGCCGGTAAACAACTTACCTATGATTCATACTTGATAATATAGTTGTGGACAATTAGTTTGAGGACACTAGAGCTGGGAAACATGGATAAAATTAAATATCACAATATCTATAATCAAACACCTCCATGTTGATATTGTGAGGATATTGTAGAGATTTGTTCTTTCATAAGATATTTACAAACACAAGATTTTTTGATGAACATTAGTATAATTTGTAGTGTGGATGTGATGACCAGGCAGGGAGAGGCAAATAACAAAATATTAAAACAAATAATAATACAGCTACATTAGAAAACTGTATCCCTTACTGTGATACAGCCCTTAAAACCAGGAAAAGGCAACACCTATGTCATATCACAATGTTACAATATTCAAAATCCCACAATATCTAGTTTCATATCACAATATTGATAAAATACTTTATCAATTTAATCAATATTGATAAAATGAATACAAGATAATGTACGAGATAGGATACATATCTCTCTGTTAGAGAAATAGAAATTTAATGAATTCTATTTCTATGGTTAGAGCGCTCTATGTTAAGTCCTTTTGCTTTGATTTGTGACATGTTACATAAAGGTTCACACTGTAATGAAGCCATTCAGCCAAAATGTACAATTGTGGCTGATATGTTTTTAGAATTCCACCCTAATGAAGACCTTTTACATTGTTTTTTTATTTATTTGAAACAGGAATAGTGCATTGTTTTTTCTGTTTTCATGACTATGTAACATTTTGAAGGGCTCTTGGTACTGAATTTAAGTATCAGGGAAATTGTCCAGTCCATGCTCTTCTGAAGCCTGGTAATGGCCTGATGTCTGATGCCAGGATGTGTACAGGTGCAGATTGACAGATTCACATTCCTGGCATGAGATAGCAGTCTCCTGTGTTTGAGTTAATCCCCGTCACTTCAGAGATAGATGACAGTACCATTGCTGCCTTAGTCCTCATTTAGAGAAGGAACACTTCAGGACAGCATGCTCATCTCATCTGTCTCCTGCACCTACCAATATAAATATTGGCTGGTTTAGTAAGACTGTAACAAAAGTAACTGGATTATCAAGCAGGAAAAACACTGTGCAAAATTGCCCTAATCAAAATAGTTGCGGGGCAGTTAAAGTGAGGACCCTTCAGACTCAACTGACAAAAAATGCGGAATAAGTAGGTAATTTGATGGTTGAGACAACATGGTTCTCATCGACTCACTGATAGATTACATGTTTATACCACATTTTTTGTCAGTTGAGTCTTAAGGGTCCTCACTTAATCTGATCCTCACCAATTTTGCACAGTGCACCTTTATGAGAAACATGCAGCAGAACGGAGGAGAATCAACAGAAAGAAAATCACAATGCAAGATAGTAAGATAACACTTCCAAAAGAGATATCAGCTGTGATCTGATCAGGAACATTATATTGCAATTACAAGTAATTAAAGCACGAGTCATTCCAAATCACTTTGGCTAAAGCCTTAGCAATTGATTTTGGTCATTTTTAGTCAGAAAATCAATCTTGAAAATGTCAAACTATTAGCTAGTCCTTAATTCCAAGTGCAAACACAATCAACAATTAAAACCTTTTAAAGGATTGATGAGGATCTGACTGCAGGGGAAACAGAGCTGAGATAGGTTTGTTGGTTGGCTGCTGGATAATGAATTTTCAAATCCTGCAATTATCCATGAGTAACATGAAATCACCCCACCCCTTTTTTTATTGATTAAAAGGGTTAAAAACAGTTCTGGTGAGGCTGTAAAACATGTATCTTTGACAACAGGTCAAAACAGAAAGTAAAACTTTGTCTTAGCTGTGCAATGATATTTTGTCTTGTGGTGGATCCAGTATACGGACTAGAAACACCATTTTATATCCAGAGGAGCCCAAAGAGGAGTATGACTCATCTGGGAGGATAAATGTAGCGTACATGAACACAAGCCAGTCACTAACACACATGCAAATAGGCATTCAAGAGGTTAACATTCAAAAATACCCAAGGCACACACATGCAGACTTAAAAAGTACACATACACACTGTGCTGGCATACACAATCCCACAGTATGAGTGCTCCTTTGTGGTTCACATCTCTATGACAAGGCATTTGCAAATGTTCCATTCATATAATGTATGATTCACCCTGTTAGGTAAGTGAGTAGGAGCTGCAGTTCACCAGGTGTGTATTACTAGTCTCTTCATCTCCCTTGGACTCAACCGGCACTCAAACTGGGAGTGGAACTGGAATTGTGTGTGTGTGCGTGCATGCATGTGTGTGAGCATTTGTATGTGTGCAGTGTCAAGGCTGCAATTTACTCTTTCAGAAGCCATGAGTTGAATAAAGAAATCTCAAAGTGTTTCAGAGTTTCCAGTTCAATCGCTTAGCCAGAAAAATGGGAAAATGCATTTGGGTACAAATTACTGCTTCAAAATATGTCCGAAGCCAATGCTGAAAACTGCAAATCAGTTCTGTGCTATGCTTTCGATGTCCGACTAATCAATGTATAGAAATCCAACTGATCATTGCAGAGACACTCAACATGTTAAAGTCAAAACAGACACACAAGTCCAAGATGTCAAAAAAGTGATTTCAAGACTTAATCCAGTGTTGGCCTTCTTACCTCTAAAAGTGACAGGGGATTACAAGTTACTCATTTCAGAAGTAATCTCACTGCTTATTACTCACTGGGAATGGTAAATTGTTACATTGTTACAATTACATTACTTTTGTTACTTTTCTGTTACACCTCAAAAACTGATAGTTGCATCTTTCCTTATGTTCAAATTGAGAACTCAGTAACTCCTGCGTGCTTTGTGTGAATTAGTGTAACCAAATGAGTCGGATAAAGGAGTGGGATATCACTTTTGGATAATTTGGTATGATATTTAGTGGATGATAACATGATGGGCAGTGAATAATAACAAAACTGATCATAACTGATTACATTTTTTATTGCTAACTGTAATATTATGGATGAAATTGAAAGAATTTGTTACACTAGTTGTTAGTGGGAAAAATATTAGCAATTTTACACTGGATTAGTCATCTGTGGGAAATCACTGGGAGGCAGCATAATAATATATTGATATATTAGCATAGCAGCTCAGTGTAATTCCACAATACACAGTTGTACGCTGTGGAAACTGTTTTTTGTAGCATATGTAGCATTTAAAATAGACTTAAAAATGTGAAAAACAATATCTGTCAAAATAATGGCAATAGGAGATTTTGCCCATAATGCCGAGCCAAAGTGCCAGGGGTAGTGCAATCATTTGTTCATATGAATACTACAAATGC